>JAESVK010065730.1:0-23327 GCA_017140935.1 Hamamelis virginiana
GGTAATCGAACTACGTGGACTTTGATCTTTATCAAGTAATTGGTAAGGTACGTAGGCAGTCAATAGGGCGCAAGTCCAATCTTAGGTTGACTCTAGTCTCCTAAGATCCTTAGGATTGTGTATACTTTTGTACCTATATATTATTATTATTATATTATTTTTTATATTTTGTGGTTGATTAGATAAATAGCGTTGTTTTGAAAAGATTTTGATAAAGCCCAAATCTAATTAGGAGACCTTTAATTAGGGCGAGGTGGGTGCCTACAAGGAGTTCCTTGGAACCTTCCCACTTCGTAACCTAGCCCCCGAATCCAACTTTTGTTCAAAAGACCATGCTTTTCCAAAATATGGGGTCATTGTTTTATTAAAAATAAAACTCTTTTTGTGGTTTCCTTGTTCCCTAAAAATAAGGTGGCGACTCCTAGTTTTTTATAAACTTTCATCCCTTTTTCAAAAACTCAATCTTGAGTGGATAATAGAGAAGAATAAATGTGGATAATAGAGAAGGATAATAGAGAAGGATAAATTGAGACGGATAAACATCATCCACAATCCACTCAAGAAAACACCCCCAAAGTGAACGAGAGGCCTCCCGATCGGGTTGGCTGGTTCACAGATTGGCGACCCCACTGGGGATGTCGAGGGCTAAACTCCAATTAATTATTTTTGGGCTTTTCAATTTCTTAATTAATAAAATCAATCACTTGCATTTGTATGACTGTGTGACTTTAATTCTGCATTGTGTGCGCATTGACTCTGCATGAGCATGATTAGGACGTTGTATGCTAAAGCCAACGATGAGCCTAGCCCTGGGCCCAGTCTCTTTGATTATTGGGTTCCATGTATGCGAAAGCCATCACCCTTCTTGCCAAGTACCCTCGGGTATATCAAACGGACCAATCACGTACTGTTGGACCCACGCGGCATTCCTGATTTCATGTGGTTAGGTATATCGATTGGACCGAGCGAGTAAGGGACACTCAGCCTACCCTTTGCATTAGTCCACATATACTGTCTCTATAGGACACATACGCTACGTCACTTTTTAGCACATTATTGTAATGTTATGCTGCAGGATTGACCCCCCGGTTTTGTCTGAGCCATGATTATGAAGTGTGTAGAACCACTAGGACCTGGGATTGTAGGTCCAGACCTTATAAAATGCCCTAAACTCTTAAGGGAAGTGTTTCTAAAGAGTTAAGGTACTTGATGAAGGCTTAGTACCCTACATCCCCTTGGACTTAGGCCCGTAGGTAGTGTTATGCTAGCGACGAATGTCTTTAGACCTTATGAGAGATGTGAGACGTGGACTTTAGGCTCATGTCCTTTGGATAGAAGATTTAGATCCGCTGTAAGTTTGAGATGTGGGCTTTAGGCCTATGTCAATTGGATAGAAGATATAAGCCTGTGGTAAGATTGAGATATGAGCTGTGAGAATGAGATTCGTGCTTGGGCCTTAGGCCCATCTTCATAAGATAAAATGTGAGAGAGTGAGATTGATGTGTAGGCTCTAGGCCTATACTTTTGTGAGCATGTGAGATTGTCCTTATTCATCCCTTTTCACACTGGAAGCTCTTAGTTGATTCAAATCTTTTCCCTTTCCCAGCATTCTAGCTTGGCGTCGTGATTCTAGCGGTCGGTTGTTTAAGGGTCTACCTGTTGATTCAAAGATGTCTAGTAACGAAGATCATACCCCTACCACCATTGGAACTAATGGAAATATGACTGATGAGAAGATCAAGGCCCTCTTAAAAGTGGTCCAAGAGTTAGTTCATCAGAAAAAAGAGGAGGATAAGGTGCGAGCCCATACTAATCCCTTGTTTGAGAATGTTGATGAAGAGGAATGTTTCCTTAGGCCTAAAACAATTCCTGAGCCCACTAGGTCTAGTACAGAATTTGTTCAGCCTGTTGACCTGGATAAAGAGCCCAAGCCCAAGACCCCTGCTTTCTTTTCCACTGAGCCCATATTATTGAGTAGTAAGGTGGAAGCCCTGGAAAAAGCCTTGAAAGGTATTAGGAAGTCTGATGATCTGGTGGACATGTCGTCGTTATCTCTGTTCCCTAAGGCCCGTATGCCCACTCATTTCAGAATGCCCGAGTTAGAGAAGTTTGATGGAATGGGTTGTCCAAAGACCCATCTGAAGATGTACGTGAGAGCCATGCACCCACGAGGGGCTGACGATGACCTGCTAGCCCAAATGTTCCATGAGACACTAGCTAGATCCGCTCTGAAATGGTTTTTGTCACTGCATGAGTCTAGAATAAAGACATGGGAGGATGTATGCACTGAGTTCAGCAATCATTACCGATATAACACAGAAGTTGATATCACTAGGAGGGACTTGGAATGCCCGAGTTAGACCGAAGATAGTTGCTGAGCCCACCAGGTATGGCCCAGAATTTGTTCAGCCTGTTGATCTGGATAAAAAGTCCAAGCCCAAGACCCCTGCTTTCTTTTCCACTGAGCCCATACTATTAAGTAGTAAGGTGGAAGCCTTAGAAAAAGCCTTGAAGGGATTAGGAAATCTGACGATCTGGTGGACATGTCGTCGTTGTCTTTGTTCCCTAAAGCCTGTATGCCCACTCATTTCAAAATGTTCGAGTTAGAGAAGTTTGATGGAATGGGTTGTCCTAAGACCCATCTGAAGATGTACGTGAGGGTCATGCACCCACGAGGGGCTGATGATGACCTGCTAGCCCAAATGTTCCATGAGACACTGACTGAATCCGCTCTAAAGTGGTTTCTGTCATTAGATGAGTCTAGAATGAAGACATGGGAGGATGTATGCACTGAGTTCAGCAATCATTACCGGTATAACACAGAAGTTGATGTCACTAGAAGGGACTTGGAGACTACTAAACAGGAATCAAGGGGAATTTTATGCTGCTTTCCTCACCTGCTGGAGAGCCAAGGCTTCTAAAATGGCTAACCGCCTGAGGAAGAAGAACAAATCCGTATGATAGTGAAGAACTTGCTCCCAGTTTATCATAAACACATGTTTTTCCAATATCTTCCAAATTTCCGAGCTCTGGTTGCTGCCGGTACCTAAGTGGAGGACGCTCTAGCCGATGGAGCTCTCCAAACTGATGAACCTTACAAAAACCACCGACCTGTCATTAATGGGAAGGCTACTGAAGTCAATGCCATATCTCAGCCTGCTCCATTTACTCAACCCTTTTCCTTAGGAAATAAACCATCCAGAAAATTCACTGAACTTTATATGCCATTGGAAAAAGTCTTTGAGAAGTTAAAAGCTCGAGGCTTGCTCCAACCTCTGGAGCCCAGACCTACACCTAACCCATTACCCAAAAACTACAATGAAAATGAATACTGCCATTTCCATCAATCCAAAGGCCATACTACCAACCGTTGCTTCCGTCTCCGCCATGAAATCCAAGACCTCATAGATAACAAAATCATTTCCCCACCTTCTCAACCCAATGTCACCCAAAATCCACTTCCTACCCATGCAGTCCTACCACCCGCAAATATCAATGTTATCCATGCCAACCCTTATGTCCACTGTGAACCTATCCGCCCTCACCCTTCATTTCCAACTTCCATAATTGAGATGTTTCATCACTGTCAAGCCTGTGGGCTCATTACCCCATACAAGCCAATATCCAAAAAGCTTTACTGCCAATACCATGCCACTTCTAGCCATGACTCGGAATCATGTGATACATTGCGAAATATAATACAAGGGTTCATTAATCAAGGTTTGATTGAAATCCCTCAACCTTTCACTAGCCCAAATGTGCTTTATCGTTCATGGAGACAGTTTGAGAAAGATACATTCCTGGTTTTTAGTTCGAATGGGCTTCCCGAGCCTCATGAAGTAGATCAGTCGTTTAAGAATAGTACAAGTCAGTGGGCTCTCAAAAAAAGGTTTGAAGCTAGAGATCGTTGTGTGGATTTGTTGACTGAAAGAAATGAGAGATTTAGTTTTTACAAAGCTAAAGTGACAAAGATTGAACCAGTTATATCTAATGCTAGAACCAAGAAAGTCTTCTCCAAGATTGGGACTAGCCAGTGGGAATTGCGAAAGAGATATGAGGCCGGAGATCCCGACGTAGGCCTGTTAGGGGAACCTAGTGGGAAGTTTGACTTCTATGCCCTTTACCCCAAAATGAAGAAGCCCACCTTTGAAGAACCCATTGCTCATTTTGGTTGGGGTGATAACCTTGACTCACTTAAAGAAGATGTTCCTATGGCTCAGGTTGAACCCGAAGATCCAAACCTCATCCGTTTTGAGAAAGCTAGACAGAGTATCCTTAAGAAGTATTTTACAACCAAGATCACTGATATGAATGGGGAAACTCATTACCGAACTGTCTATCTAAGGCAACCATGGGTCACCCAATATTTCAGATCAAGTTCGACTTCTGCCGAGTCTACCATAGATAATGGGTCAGAGAATGAGATTGATATCATAGAGTGGGAAGATTTGATGAACACACCCGAGGAGATAGCATATATTTGGGCCAGTGATGAGGAAGATGTTAACCATGTCACTAGAAAAGGTCGTCATTTTAAGCCCGCCAACTTAGAATCCGACAATCCTTTGGGAGAGTTAGAGAGATCCCAACGCACTGAGGTTCAAGAAGAAGAGGAAGAGATACTGAAACAACTTAAGCGTACTCAAGCAAACATCACCATCTGGGGACTTTTAATGGCTTCTCAAAAGCACAGGCAGACAGTACTCAGGCTACTCAACTAAGTTCAGATTCCAATCGATACTTCACCCGAGGGATTAGTCAGTCTGGTCAGTCCAGTTCAGCATGGGCAGTCAATATCCTTCACAGAGTCAGACCTTCCGAAGAAAGGACCTCATCATTTGCAAGCTTTATGTCACGGTGGATACTATGGGCAAGAGAATTCCTACAGTTTTGATAGATAATGGGTCAGCCTTGAACGTATGTCCTCTCAGCACCGCCACTTCCTTAGGCATCGAACCATCAGAATTCAAACCATCAGGGCAAACTGTGAGAGCATAAGACAACACTTGAAGAGAAGTAGTTGGCATGGTCACTTTACCTTTAGCCATTGGGCCTGTAGAATTCCAAGTCGATTTCCAAGTACTAGACGTACCTGCTTGTTTCAACCTTTTACTTGGTAGACCATGGATCCATCCAATTGGGGTTGTGCCTTCTTCCCTCCATCAAAAAGTCAAATTCCCCTACAAAGGCTCAGTGGTGACATTGAAGGGAGATTCTAAGATCACTCCTACCCGTGTACCTATCTGCGAGATCAAGCCAGAGATTGAAGAAATACCATTGACAGGCTTTGAATACATATAATGTGTAGAGGTTGAGCCAGGATGTAAAGAGAAAATGGTGCTAGACTGCAGTCCATATGGGAATATGCAAGTAGGTCAGATAATGAAAAATATGGGATTCTTTCCAGGAATGGGCTTAGGCCGTCATCATCAAGGCACGCCTGGTCCCATCGAGTATCCCTTAGCAATTTACCCTTTCGGATTGGGCTATCAAAGTACCGGAGTTGATAGAAAAGAGATGACACAGAAAAGAAGAGAAAGACAGTTGGCCAAAGAAGAGGGACGAGTCCCTAACCTCACTCTGAAACCTTCCGGCCTACTCTGAATGGGGCTTTTGTCAAAGAAGGGGATGATTTCCTTTATTGTGGGTTCTCCGAGCCCATTTACCTTGAAGATCAGAAAGCTAGAATTCATAGGTTTGAAATCTTCTTCAACACACCATTACCTCTCTCTCTAACTACCATCATAGCCGAAGAGTATGCAGAGTTTGATTGGGTCGACCATATCGATGAAGTCGCTATAGGGGCTATGTTCAAAAAGATCGCCTGCATCGAAGAGCATGTTCACAAACCCGATCCTATCCACCTCATTGAAGATACCACCAGTCCATTGACCAACTGGAGCCTTGAGTGTGAGACCCTTTCACTTTAATTGAGTTAATTTAATTTAGGTTGGCAATTTAATTAATTTAAATTATGTTAGCCTAGCATGAATTTAATTAAATTAATTTATGTTAGCCTAGCATGAATTTAATTAATTTTATGTGAGCCTATTAATTTTGTGCTAGTCTATTTTTGTGTAATGTTTAATTTGTATTCCTAATTATTTTGTGTTCCTAATTATTATGTCCCCAATTTAATAAATTTGGGTACATTAAAATGCATAGGAACATAAATAATAAATGTCAAGTGGTATTTTATAAGTGGTTTTGAGTGTAGGATGTAGGGCATTAGCATGGACCCATGTGACATGGGATAAATTATTGTGCAAAAGTGCCAAGTGGCATCTTAGTGGGCTGCCACATGGCAGCCATGCAGTGAGCCACCTCATTTGAGGTGCTAAGTGGCACCATGAGAATTAGCCAAGCCTTAGCAAGGTGTCACCTTGCATGGCTCACCAATTGCCACTCAATTCTCATGAATTATGTATTATAAATTGAGAGGAGTTAACAATTGATGGGGCTGCTGGACCACCGAATTTAGAAGAGAAAAGAAAGCCATTCGGCCAAGAGAAAAAATAGAGAGAGAGAGTGAGTGATTCGGCCAAGAGAGAGAGGGGGAGTTCTAAGCCAAAATTTTTGGGAAATTTCTCCAAATTCTTCTCAAATTCAAGTCAAGTGGCCTATCAATTTTAATTTGGGGTGAAGTTCCTACTCTTTTATGCTTTATTTTTACCTTAATTGATGAATTGATTTGGGTTAATTGCATGAATTTTTGGTGGGTATATTGCTTGTGTATCTAAGATTTAGTTACACTAGATAATTTTGCATGGTCTCTTAATTTTACGCATGTCTATGTAAAAATACATATTTTAGTTCAAATTGGACTAATAATGATGTTGGGATAAAGTTTAGTATATTTGGACTGGAATTGGTATGACAATTTTGTGAGAATAAATTCCTGAAAAGTCCGAGTTTTATCAGAAAAATCTGAAAATTTGTAATTTGGTAGGAATTGATACAATTGAATTCTTATTGTTATTTTCAAATAAATTTTGATATTCTTGGTGAGGAAAATCTAAGTTTGAACATGCCCCTATAATTTTTATTTCAAATTTTTAGTGAGATTAATGTACTAAATTTTATTAAAAGTCCGCATATGTGCTTGATTGGCCTAAAAATTTAATAGAATTTTATGGGTTTCACAAAATATATTTTATGACTTTTAAAACTAAAATTTTAACGAAGCTACATAAATTTTAATTGAAATCTTAGGCCCCTGATAATACTTAAAATTGCTCGATTTGATTTCGGTGGAAAAATTGGATACTGTTAGACTTGTGAATGTGTTTGTTGATAAATAGGGGTTATGTGGATCTCAATTGTGTGAAAGTACAGTATTATCATTAGTCCAGGATTAATATTCCCTTACCCTATGAACTGTGAAATAATTATTTTAATTATTTTTAGAGTTGAGCATGCGATTACTGTAAATTAAGAGATATGTTGTTGTCATTTTAAGTGGTTAAATTGTTATGCATAAAAATATATGCACGTGATGAATTATTATGCATAAAAATATATGCATATGGGAGAATTGTTATGCATTAAAATATGCATGTGATAAATTGTTGTGCATAAAATATATGCATGAGATATATGCCATGCTTGTAACACAATACATTGGTATATGGCATGTGGCTGTGATGTTTTGTGAAAGTGATTGGGCTTATAAGTACACATCATATATCTCCTAATAACAAACATGGATTTTTTTAGGGGTACGTAACCCGTGAAAAATTAAACTGGCGCTTGTCATGTGGACATTTGTGTATGGGCGCATATGTTTCGCTTACAAGTAAAGGGAATGTTGTTATTTAGAGAAATACGAAGTGTTACTGTAGCACAGTTACAAATGATGACATATGCATAGCATTGATATAATTGGCATACATATTATGAACTGTGGAATCGAGGAATTGGAATACGACCGATGGACTATAGATCCTGGAAACAGTTAGTGCACTATGTGGACACCCCATTTTTACCAATTATTTCTACCATATGTCCATACAAATGATCAACTAGAGTAGCTGATCATTGGGTGAGGAATTGGTCTTGTAAAGACCAAATTGACCAAATTGCCCTTTGCTGAGGAAAATGACAATTCATTATTTCATGTGTACATTTGGATTGGAATCAACCCATTTGTATTGCATTTGACTTTTGAGGTGTTTTAGAACATCCCTGTAAATTTTCATGGCATTCTGATGAGAGCTCGATAGGTAATTAGGGTTTTTGCGACTTGAAGGGCATTTTCGTCCTTTTTCTCGTATAATTTCCGAATGACCTCCGAATTCGAAATGGATTGTTTCATGAGGTTTATATGGATGTGGGGAGTGTATTTGGTGTGTCAATTGAGCCTTTGAATGGTTGGGATGGATTCTCCCAAAATCGATCCCACGGGTAAGGATGAGCTGAATTAGGGTTTCGATCAAATTGACCGTGAATTGGTCGTTTTCACCAAAACAAAAGATTTTCAAAACATGTTGTTAAGTACCAATTTCATGTTGAAACCATGTTTTTAGAAGTGGTGCAAGCCTAATTGATTAATTTTACAAAACAAAGAATGGTCATTTGACCAATTTTGGCACAACCGGGTCAATTGGCTAGCTTTTTGCTAAAATCCTTGACCATGGTCAATTGATTTTAACCCAAAAACATTCTAAAAATGTGGAGGATTAAAACACGGTCGTTTTGAGCCCTGAACCATCGGATTTGGATCAAATTTGACCAAAATATGGCCAAAATTCGAAAACCCTAAAATTTGGGGAACAAAATTGGGAAAGTCAGCATGGTGACCGTCCTAGCTAGGACGGCCAACCATCTAGCTAGGACGGCCAATCGTCCAGGCCTAGGACGGCCACCAGCATGCTCGATCAGATTTTGTATATTTAGAAAGTTTGAGGCTCCCCCACCCATTTTGGCCTATTTGGTTCGATTTTTTGAATATAATTCGAAGGGTTTTCAGCTGGCAAACCCTAGCATGACTTATTCTAAGCCCTAGGATCGTTTTTAGAGGGATTAATCCTAGCCATTCAAGGTTTTAAACCCTAACTCTATATATGCTTCATTATAGAGTTAGAGGAGGGAGGTTCAAAAAGAGGGGGAGAGATTTTTAGGGTTTTGGAGAAGGAGGCTACAGATTTTTAGCTCTTCATCTCTACACCATTGAAGGGGCAAGGATCGAAGGCTAAGAGCTTGGAGGAGGCTAGCCAAGAAGGAGATCGAAGGGTAAACCCTTAACCTTGACCCTTATTTTTCATGGTTTTTTTTAACATAAGTTTATGAGGCTATGTTGTAAGTCCTCTTGATTTTCATATGATATGGATCCTCTCTTCTTTTTCTTTCTACTATGAGTATGTTTAACATGATTAGAAATAATTTTATCATTATTCTATTTGAGTATGCATGTTAGGGTTAGGTTTTCTTATTATTTTATGTTTAGCAATCATGATTAGGGTTATTTTTTATTATGATTTTATGTGGTTAAATAGGTTTAGGATTAGTTTTGTTATTATTTTATGTTAGTATGCATGTTTAGGATTAGTGAGTTTTATCGTGATTTTATGTATGTATGCATGAGTAGGGTTAGATTTGTTGTTATTTTATGTTAGTATGCATGTTTAGGATTAGTGAGTTTTATCGTGATTTTATGTATGTATGCATGAGTAGGGTTAGTTTTCTTGTTATTCTATGTACGTATGCATGATTAGAAGTAGTTTTATTATTATTTTATGTGAATATGCATGTTAGGGTTAGTTTCTTGTGATTTTATGTGTGTAAGCATGCTAGGGTTAGTTTTTGTTATGATTTTATGATTAGGATGAGTCCGTTGTTATTATTTCGTGTATGCGAGCATGTTTAGAGTAAAGGTTAATATATTCATGTTGTTATTTGAATCTCATGATAATTGATTGGTGATTTTAATCGTAATATGAGTACGTTAATGTGTATTTTGACATGTGAAGAGTCTTGAGTCTTGTTGTTTGTGCTTTTTATGATTATTTGAACACTTGATATGGATTCGATGGGTTGAATATATAAATTGTGTACGAGGGAGCGTGCGAAGGTAAGATCCTCCCCTTGTGTTTAAAATAGTTGTTTAAAGCATATTCGTTGTTAGTTTTCTTATACATTTTGCATGGTAATTTAGTATAGCATGTTAGATTGTATGCTAGGGTGTTTATTTGTCATTTTTTATGGATTAACAATGTTTTTTAAGCCATTTGGAACATGTATTCAAATCTGTCCAGATTTGAATATATGCTTTGAAGTGGTTTAATTAACATTTTTAAGCCATATTTTTGCATGATTTTTATAGTTTTTTTATAGTATATTCATGTAGAAAGCATGATAGGTCATCTTCACATTTTTATTCTTTGTTTTCATGATTTTTAGAGTGGTTAAAGGTTCATATTCAAATCTGTCCGGATTTGTTTATGCCCTTAAATCACTTTTAAAAATTATTTTAGGGCTAAATCTAACTTAGAAATATGTTTAGGATCACATAGTTTGATTAGTATGCATTTAGGAACATTTTCACGCATGATTAGAATTGATTTTGTGAATGTTTGATTAATTTAGTTAAATTACAGCATGCATTTGCATTAGTATGTTAGGGTTTTTAGAAATACTTTAGGGCTAGTTAGAGACCCTAGGCTAGGAAGGTCACTTGACCTTCCCTAGTAATTTCCTTTGTTGTAAAAATCATGATTTGAATTGTGTATTTTATTTGATTTAAGAGTCGATCTTCGAGAGATTTCCTAAAAGATTTTTGATGCAATATTTATGAAATAAATATGATTTTATGAGATATTTGATTATTAATTGATTTTCAAAAGATTTGAAATGTTTTAAAGATTTTCTTACCTTGGAATGAAATTCCTCCCATATGATTTGTTTTCTTGAAAATCTTTGAAAAAGATTTTTAATTGGAATTGAATTCTAAAGATAAGAGTTATTTGGAATATTTGGATTTTAAGAAAGTCTTTTAATTTGAAATGATTTCAAATAAATGATTTTTAAACAAACAAAAACTCTCGAAGTTAGAGTCTTGAATTAGGTTGAATACCTTTGATGATGTGATCGATTACAATAGGAGAGTCCTAGGGTAGTCGAACTACGTGGACTTTGATACTTGCTAGGTGATACTAGTAAGTTACGTAGGCGCTAATAGGGCTCAAGTCCGCCCTAGGATGCCCGTAGGGTGTCCTAGGTTCTTAGGGTTTGTTTGTATACATTTTTTATTATTATTAATAAACCTAATATAGATAATGCATTTATATCACTATTTTTTGGTTGATTAAATTATTTAGGATTGTTTGCATTAAGGATTTAAATAGCCCAAATAAATTAGAAGTCCTTTAATTAGGGCGAGGTGGGTGCCTACAAGTGAAAGCTTGGAACCTTCCCACGTCGTAACCTAGCCCCCGGATCCAACTCTGGTTTGTAGACTGTCTTTTCATTGAAAATGGAGTTTGTTTTGTTTTAAAATAAAACATTTTTATGGTTTCCTTATTCCTTAAAAATAAGGTGGCGACTCCTTTGTTTGTTTTCTAAACCCCCCTAATCACATCTCCCGGTGATGATGTGGACTCACACCATCAAAGCCCCGTCCACGAGGCTGGTCCACACACTAATATATCACCCTTGCTAAATTGAGCATTTGTAATCCTAGTGATGGGATTGGCCCAGTGAGGGGCAGGGCCAGTGAGGGGCGGCCGTTTATCAAGAACAATCCTGGTGAGGCCACACCAGTATTGGCCCGGTGTGGGGTTGGCTCGGTGAGGAGTCGGGTGATATACATACAGTGAGGTATGCTGTTGTCATTGATGGCGAGTCCTAAAATGAGATAGCCATCAGTGATGTTTTGTTTTGCAGGTAAGAAGCAAAATAGAGCCTCGCAGGTATGATTGCATAAGAGCATTGCATAATATACTTGTCATATGCATTAAGCATGTTGGATTGTTATGAGAATGACTCGATTGGGGATTAAGCAATGATTTGATCAATATAAATTTGCTTAATGATGATGCTTACTCATTCTGAAATTGTGATATGGAATGTTTTACATCCTTTAAGGTGATTATGCAGCATAAAATATTAGAAAACTTCACTGAGCCTAGTGGTTTTGCTCACCCCTTATATTTCCCCCCCACAGGGCCACCGAACGAGTAAAGAATTGGAGATAATGATGGGCTCAAGTCTACCTATTTGGGCTCTTATAGTAGCAGCTGTCAGTCTGATATTGGGCTTTGTTATTCCTGTTTTGGTGTGTAATATTAAGTTTTATCGGAAGTACTTTACGGGACGGTACTTTGACCCCAGATAGTACTTTGTGCTTATCAAAAATTTTTTTTATAAATACTCTGGTTTTCTAAGACTTCCGCGCTTTTAAAATCTTATTAAAATATTAACCAGAGATTTTTAAAGAGATAAGCACTAGGTGTCCGCGTGCGTAACACCCCGAAATTGGGTATGGTTATGGAGGGGTGTTACATTGAGTATGAGCCTCGAGTTGAAGACTCAGTCGCGGAAAATTCACTACTATTAGATGATAGCTTGTAGGATTTCTATACTTTTTTTCCATAGGATTGTAGAATAGGACTCTTGTTTTTCCTTTTTCAATAAAATCATCCCTCCTTTATTAAGAAGCGAATGATAGCTTAGTTGTTGTTATCCCTCTTTCTTCATGATTAATAAAGTATTCATTTTTCTTCATTCTTTGCATTTGCAGCTTATCCCTTCTATCTTCTATGGGTGTATATGGCATGAACATAGATCCTAGAGAGGATGTTCCCCCTGAGTTTGAACAACGAAGGGAAGTGGAACATGCTCGACCTAATGTGGATGAATTAATATTAGTTAATTTAGGATCCGATGAATTGCCTAAGATAATTAACATTGGGGAAACTCTGCCACCACAAGAACAAGAAAAATTGGTAGGATTATTGAGAGAAAACATAGAAGTATTTGCATGGTCGTACAAGGATATGCCAGGAATAGACACCGACATAGTACAACACTTTATTCCAACTAACCCTGGGGTTAGGCCAGTTAAGCAAAAGTTGAGGAGAATGAAGCCGGAGTGGGCACTAAAGATCAAGGATGAAGTAGTGAAGCAGATGAACGCTGGATTTCTCCAAGTAGTGGAATACCTCGAGTGGTTAGCTAACATTGTGCTGGTGCCTAAGAAGGATGGGAAGGTTAGAATGTGCGTAGACTTCCGGAATTTGAACAAGGCGTGCCCTAAAGATAATTTTCCGTTACCACACATAGATATCCTGGTAGATAGTACCGCCGGTCATGCTCTGTTATCCTTCATGGACGGGATCTCAGGATATAATCAGATAAAGATGGCTCATCTAGATATGGAGAAAACCTCCTTCATCACTCAATGGGGGACCTTCTGTTATCGAGTTATGCCCTTTGGCCTAAAGAACGCCGGTTCTACCTATCAGAGAATGGCAACCACCTTATTACATGATATGATTCATAAGGAAGTCGAAGTATATGTGGATGATATGATTGTAAAGTCTAAGGATCGAGAAGACCATTTTGAGGCTCTAGGCAAGTTCCTTCAAAAAATTAAGCAATATAACATGAGATTGAATCCTCAAAAGTGCGCCTTTGGAGTAACTGCGGGGAAGTTGCTGGGATTTATGATCACTCGGAAAGGAATAGAGGTCGACCCGGGAAAGATTAAAGCCATCACGGAGATGTAGCTGCCAAAGACAGAAAAAGAGATTCGAGGATTCTTAGGCAAAGTTCAGTTTATCAGTTGATTCATATCACAGTTGACCATGATTTGTGAACCCATCTTCAAGCTTCTTAAAAAGGATATGCCCACGAAGTGGAATGACGCGTGCCAAGAAGCCTTTGAAACCATTAAGAGGTATTTGAGCAACCCACCAATATTAGTTCCCCCGTGGCAAGATGAGCCTTTGCTACTTTATTTAGCACTCACTAAAACTGCGATGGGAGCTATGTTAGCTTAGTATCTACCAGAATCTCGAAAGGAGAGTGCGGTGTACTATTTGAGTAAGAAGATGATTGACTATGAGGTTAAATACGATGCATTAGAGAAAACATGTGTGGCATTGGTATGGGTTACCCAAAAGCTCCGCCATTACATGCTGTCTTTTCAAGTGCAACTCATTAGTCGCATTGACCCCCTGAAGTACTTATTGGAGAAGCCAGTGTTATCCTATAGGACAGCCTGTTGGTTATTACTATTATTAGAGTTCGACATTCAATATGTGGTGCAGAAATCAGTGAAAGGGAGAGCGGTGGCAGAATTTCTAGCAGAGCATCCATCATCAGTAGAAAAATCATCTGAGTACCATTTTCCCAACGAAGAGATTCTAGAAGTAAGCAAGGAGCCTTGGAAAGTTTCATTTGATGGGGCTCATAATAAGAAAGGATGTGGAATAGGCGTGTTGTTAGTCACACCAGAGAATAACTTGATACCATTATCTGTCAGGTTATCTTTCGATGCCACTAATAATATAGCCGAATATGAAGCCTGTATCCTAGCATTGGAAGCTGCCTTGGAATTGGGTGTGGAAGAATTAGAAGTATTTAGGGATTCCGCCTTGATTATATGTCAGACTAGAGAAGAATGGAAGACTCGGGATAAGAAGTTGCTATCTTACCATGAATATTTAGAGGCCTTGTGAAAGAATTTCCTCAAATTGACTTCTTTTATCTGTCCAGATTAAAGAATAAGTTTGCGTATGCCTTAGCCACTTTAGCATCCATGATGGATATCCCTAAAGATAAAGGTGTAACTCCTCTCATTATCGAGTCCCAAGAAGAGCCAGCTTACTGTCGTGTTATCCAAGAAAAAGAGCCGAATGATGGAAAGCCATGGTACTATGACATCCAGCAGATTGTAAAAAAAAGAGAGTATCCGAAAGAGGCGTCATCCGTAGACAGAAAGACCATAAGAAGGTTAGCCAGCCAGTATATTCTGTGTGGAGGGAAGCTGTACCGGAGATCACACAATGGAGTGCATCTGTTGTGCGTCAATGAACAAGAAGCATAGTGTTGGAAGTGCATGAAGGGGTTGGGGCTCTGCATATGAATGGATACATGCTAGCTAAGAAATGTCATAAATGTCAAGTGTTTGCAAGTGGAGAACATCAACCCTCGATGCCACTCACTACCATGTCTTTGCCATGGCCATTTGCAACATGGGGCATTGACATCATTGGCAAGGTAACCCCTGCAGTATCAAATGGACACGAGTATATCCTGGTCGCCATAGATTATTTCACCAAGTGGGTAGAGGCTGCATCCTATAAAACATTAAATGCCAAGCAAGTAGCAAGGTTCATACAGAATAATATCATCTATCGGTATGGAGTGCCCCACGAGTTCATTTCTGACAATGGATAGCATTTCCGAAAAGAAACCAAAGCACTTTTACAAAAGTATAGTATCAAGCATCACCGCTCATCTCCCTATAGACCACAGACAAATGGGGATGTTGAGGCAGCGAATAAGAATCTCAAGTCGATCTTGAAAAAGACCGCTGAGACTTACAATGACTGGCATGAGAAATTACCATTGGCACTGTGGGGATATCATATTTCCATTAGATCATCGACCGGGGCTACACCTTTTTCACTCGTATATAGAATGGAAGCGGTATTGCCTATTGTTAGAAATGTGCCCTAAAACCAATTAGTAGATTGTAATTAGGGGACTTTAATTTCATTTATGTTATTGAATGAATCTTATTCATCTATATAATGGCTTTTATATTATCATGTATACTTGTGTTATTTATAACTGTTCATGATAATGTCCTTGAATAGCATGATAGAGAATTGTATCTCAAGTGTTGAGATAGAGAGACATATGATTCTCAAGAACATCTATTCTAGATATGTTCCTGATCATAGGTTTATTTATTTGGGCGATAATAAACCGTTAAGATTAGCTCAGGTTATACTAGCTCCAATGGGAGGATGGTGAGTCTCAAGCCATCTGTGTAGAGACACTATAGTAAACCTGTGGGTGCTTGTTAGAGAACAAGTACACTGAACGTGACCAATATGAGTACAGCTTATGGAGATGTATTTGAATGTCAAAAGCTGCTCATGTGTATAGTCACATTTGTAATCCTCATACCTGAGACACCACTAGTTATCTTATGTATGAATTACTAGAGTTTGATAGTATCTTGTACACCCTTATTCATGAGGATGTAATCGGTGCTCATTGGCTTTAGTAAGTTATATATGAAGATAGGTGAGTGTGCAATAGGGGATCACCACCCTTAATATCAAAGGGAGAATGTCACAGTTAATTCACAAATAATAACTCAATGAAGTCTTTGGCCAAAGCAGAAGGTAACCAAGGAAAAGAGTTTTCATGGGTTAACCTAATTGAGTTTATATTTTGGTGAATAACTAACACAGGATTAAGTTAGGGTTTGACATGAATCCATACCCAGATAACTTAATCGTGACATTGATTGGTGAAGGATTATATTACACGAAGGGTTCATTTATATTTGTATATTCACCCACACCTAGGGCACGTCATGATATGTTGCTAGAGGTCACTCATGACTAGTGTAGGCCTAATGATAAGTGTTATCATTGAGGGCAAAATTGGAATAGTTTCAATTGAACCAAAAATAGAAAGTTTCTATTTTGGGAAACATGCGATGTTCCCGATCCACTACTAGGTTGGGGTGAACCCAATGGGTCACACACATAAGGGCTTAAGTGATCTTCTTGATTTTGTAAGAGGGGATATTCTAATTTAGATATAAGCCTAATCCTTATTTATTAAGTGTTAATAATTAAAAGGGATTAAGGATATACTAAACTAGAATATAACTAATTTAATATGATGTTTGGTCAAGCTAGCACTTGTAACCAAACATCATTATAAGAAGAGAGGTTTATAAATAGAGGAGGATAAACCCTAGGGCCGTACACTCTTGCTTGCCTCCTCCCATAGCCGAAATTCTCTCTCTCTCCCTCTTAAGCCTTTGCCTTCTCAAGTGTTGTGGAGACAAAGGAAGATCATAGAAGTCTTAGGCTCGTGTGGACTTCATTGGAGGCTTCCATACCTTTGGAGCTTGAGTTTTTGCGAGGACGATCATTGAAGAGGACGAGTACTACAAAGGAGCATCTACAAAAGGAACATGTAAGCTTTATTTATTGTTTTTAATTAAAGTTTGATTCGTTTTATCGTTAGAGTTCGATTCTTGGATGAATACAATGGGAAAATTTTTATTGTTTACATTCCGCTGCGTTCCCATGGCGTATTCTTTCAGTGGTATCAGAGCCAACTCTAACCATGATTCGAATCATGAATGGCATAGCTTGGCATGTATTAAAAAGTGTTTTAATTAATTGGGGATTTAAGAAATCCACTATGTAGAATTCGGCCATAGGGTTTTTCACCCTTTAGTTTTGTTTTAATTTTTTGCAAACTAGGGTTTTACAAATCTTAGTGATGGACGGTTTCTATGGGGCTGCACTATTGGTATTCGGCCATGGAAGGGTTCACAAACCCTAGGTGGACGGCTACTTGGTGGAGAAGATGATGAGGCACCATTAGGAACCCTAGATGGACGGCTACTAGTGATGGAATATCATTAGGGTTTTAACCCTAATTAATCTAAGCCATTTATTTTAGTAACCCTAAGATTGGATGGCTATGATTAATTGATGATGTGTCTTCATCATTTTAGTAAACCCAATCATAATAGGAAACCTAGTTTAACTAGGAATTACAAATTAGATTTGTTTCCTATTTGGTGTTCTCTTCCCTAATTAATATGGGATACTAATTAGGATAATCCTAGTTGACCTAGGAAATAATTCATGTGATTAATCAATTAATAGTGGCTGCCATTTAGAGTTTAGGAAACTCTATTGATAATAAGGAAGTTTCCTATTTCAAATAGGATTCTAATTCTACTCTTCTTTGATAGTCAAACTTTGCATAAATTGGAATCCTTATTGTAATAGGAAAGTTTATTATTTGATGACTCAATTTAGGGTTTAAGAAATCCTATTCCTTTTTTGATTAGAATTGGTTTTGGAATCTAGTATAATCAAAATAGGAAAGTCCCAACCCTACTCTCTCTCTCCTAAATTTCGGCCACACTAGGGCTTCCTAACCCTAGTGTGTCATGGCCACTTGGTGGCTGGTTTTAGGTTCTAAATTATTCACTTAACATTTATTACATGATTTTAAATCATTATAATATTATTTGAAAAGTTTTGTGATTTCAAAAAGGTGATGTATTAGAACAAAAATGAAATTAAGGTTTTGGAAACCCTAAATTGCCGATTTGAGAGTTTGGAATTTAACAAGTGTTGTTTTAGCTTTTTAATTCGATTAAATTGCATGGGGGTCATCTACATTGATGTTTTTAAGTATCCTAAGAGTTGGTACACGAAATTATGTCATTTGGATAAGTTTTATAAGTGTTATAAAACTAAAACAGTGTGCTGCCATTTCTGGACAGCAACACTGTCAGTTTGTAAAATGTTTAAAAATTTGTTTTAAATATTTTTACAATGAGCCACTTATCAACTTCACTTTCATAAGGTCTTAACTAAATGTAGGAAGAGTTCCCACCATTTATTTTGACTTTAGATAGCCGCACTAAGCATTTTGTGACCGATACTCAAATCTGTCACGATTTGGAGTAACAGTCACAAAACGCTTTAAAGTGATATCAAACGTTGAAATCACTTAACGAGACCCCTGCCATTGGAAAGAACACTGAAAATCCTAGTGAATTGAAGTGTTCTTGTATTTTAAAAGTTGTTTTAAAAGGTGCAAATAATTATTACAAAACAGCGGGCAGATTCTTGGTGTTTTGAGAAAACACTAAAAGTAAAGTGTTACTTTAATTTTAAATACATGCCATTGCCATTTATCTTTTGTTCCTTTGAATGCTTTATTTTGTACAATTAGATTGTATAATAAATGGAAATTTATGGACTTAAAAGACCAATTAAAATGAGATGTGATTGGCCGCATGAGATGTGTTTTCTTTTATGGGTTGTAAATTTAAGTTGTTAAATTTTAGTGATGTAATTTTAATTAAGGCTTGCATGCCTTTTCCCTATTCTCCCAAATGTATTCCCCTATTCCTTTATACCCTTTCTTTGTTTATTGTAAATGTACTTTGAAGATCGAGAAGGTACGTGGTGGACCCGAGGATACATGGAGCAGTGGGAGGACAAAGAGAAGACTTTTAGAAGCTCTTTTCTTTTATGTAATAGTTACAGGTTAAAATTGCGATCACATAACCCACATTAGACCTAGGGCTCAGCTAATGGCTCTAGTTGGGCCCAACCTTAAAAGTCCATAAACTTTCCATAAGGCCCATATATATGTTAGATGTATGTTATAGGGGCCCATTAACCATATTATTATATGTCCTTAATGATAGTGTCCCTTTTCCTTCATGGATAGTGGGAGTATCATTATTGCACTAATAATAAAGAATGGTTAATAAACTAATATATGTGATATATGTATGCATGCAATGTATGTTTAAATCTGATGAGACCTAAAACCCCTCGTTTCAAATTTAAATTGTAAGGAAGAGGCATACGAGTGCTTTATCCTAGCCTCCTACCATTACAAGATAGGTGGATTCTTGTGGTGAATGTGTTTGGCTGCAGATATGCGGGAACACATTCATTCTGAGGGTTCATACTATCTTGTTACATATTGGATATCATGAGGTGCGATAATGGGGCATTCCAAGAACCTACTATGTGAGGGATGCAACATTCAATTGACCATACTCATGTGAATGGTAGGTGTGATTTAACTAAAGAGCACTATTCAAGAACCTATTATGTGAGGATACTGCAATTTAGTGGCTAAAGGAAGGTTGGAAATTGCTTGAGAAGCATTGGGTAAGAGTTATCCACCCCTTTGGATTAGTGGTCCAAGAACCTATTATGTGAGGTCCACTAGTTCAAATGGGACCCCAA
Source organism: Hamamelis virginiana (assembly GCA_017140935.1). Lineage (NCBI taxonomy): Eukaryota > Viridiplantae > Streptophyta > Magnoliopsida > Saxifragales > Hamamelidaceae > Hamamelis > Hamamelis virginiana. The sequence continues at coordinate 19,989 of JAESVK010065730.1, forward strand.
TCCCCATTAAGAATTCAGTCCTGAATTCTCGAATCCTATAGAGGGTGTATGGGATTTGATAAAATAGTGGGAGACACCATAAAACTAAAGACCAAGTTATTATGGTATATTAAATGAAATGTTTTAATAATCTGTTACTTATTTTGTAGATATCATAATGGTTATACTCACACAAATATCTGAAAATGAAAATGACTATTGTTTGACTGAACCTTGTAAAGATAAGAGACTTATAGAATTTGGAAGAGTTCCTAATTCAGGTTTTTATCTATCACTAAGCGATGCTTCCTCTTGGGTATTAGATACCGGTGCTAGTTCTCATATATGTAAAAATATTAATGAACTAAGAGAAAGCAGAAAATTAAGTCAAGACCAAGTTACCCTTCGAGTGGGAAATGGAGCAAGCGTTGCTGCATTAGCTGTTGGGACTTGTGACTTAAACCTTCCATCAGGACATATCATGAAATTAGAAAACTGTTTATTTATGCCAGGAATAGTCAGGAACATTATTTCGATTTCATCCTTATCTCGTTCTGGCTACGAATTTGTTTTCAATAGGGATAGTTGTACTATTTCTATTGGAAATAAATCTGTTGGTTCTGGCATATACTTAAATGGTTTATATTTCTTAAATATGGATGGTAGTGTGAACTGCTTAGAGAATAGAAATGATGCCAAGAGGCATAAAAAGACCTCGAGATGAGAAAGACTCAACCTATGTATGGCATTTGAGATTAGGTCATATTAGTGAGGAAAGGATCAATAAGTTGGGGAAGGATGGGCAACTGGGCTCATATGTACTTGTACCCTTACCTACTTGTGAACCTTGTCTCATGGGTAAAATGACCAAATCGCCCTTTACTGGTCACAGTGAGAGGGCAGGAGACATACTAGGGTTAATACATTCTGATGTATGTGGACCTTTAAATAAGGTTGCCAGGGGTGGTTTCACCTACTTTATTACCTTCACCGATGATCACTCACGGTTGGGGACTGTGTATCTTATGAAACACAAATCTGAATCTTTTGAAAAGTTCAAAGAATTCAGAGCTGAAGTAGAGAAACAAACTGGCAAGAGTATTAAAGCTCTTCGATCAGATCGAGGGGGAGAATACTTAACCACTGAGTTTTTAGACCATCTAACTGAGGCTGGCATATTATCACAGTGGACTCCTCCTGGTACACCTCAGCTGAATGGTGTATCTGAAAGGAGAAATCGTACTTTGATGGACATGGTACGATCGATGCTGAGTTACACTGATATGCCAATATCCTTCTGGGGATATGCATTGGAAACAGCTGCTTATCTATTAAATAGGGTTCCTTCCAAATCTGTCCCTAAGACACCCTATGAGATATGGTATGGGAAGAAACCAAGCCTTAAGCATCTAAGGATTTGGGGTTGCGTTGCATATGTTAAGAACCAAAATGCAACAAAACTGGAAGCAAGGTCAGACAAGTGTAGGTTTGTAGGATACCCAAAAGAGTCTTTGGGATACTACTTCTATCACACTAGCGAAGAGAAAGTCTTTGTTAGTAAGTTTGCTGTCTTTCTTGAAAGAGATTTCATACAAGAAGGAGGCAAAGGTCAAGTGATAGATCTTGAGGAATTATCCGAGAGTACGCAAACCAACACTGATACTACACCTGCCCCTGTTGAGGCAGTACCTACTGTTACACCACCACTTCGTAGATCTGGTAGAATATCTGCTCCTCCTGTGAGATATGGATATCTCCATGATTTTAGTGAGGAGTTGTTACTTGGCGACAAGGAACATCCAGATGATCCTACCACTTACGAAGGAGCGATGTTGGACATCGACTCGAGAAGATGGCAAGAGGCCATGCAATCTGAAATGGATTCAATGTATTCCAATGAAGTCTGGACTTTAGTAAATCCACCTGAAGGTATAGTACCTATAGGCTGTAAATGGATTTACAAAAGGAAGATAGGCTCAGATGGAAAGGTAGAGACCTACAAAGCTAGGCTAGTGGCAAAAGGGTATAATCAAAAACAAGGCGTTGATTATGAGGATACCTTTTCGCCGGTAGCCATGCTAAAATCCATTAGGATCTTGCTAGCTATAGCAGCATACTATGACTATGAGATATGTCAAATGGATGTAAAGACCGCCTTCCTAAATGGAAACATTGAGGAAGATCTTTATATGGAACAACCTAAGGGTTTTATATCCAGTGGTGAGGACCACAAGGTATGCAAACTACAGCGGTCTATTTATGGACTGAAGCAAGCTTCTCGAAGCTGGAACATCCGATTCAACGAAGCAGTCAAATCGTTTGGCTTTATTCAGAATATGGATGAACCATGTGTATATAAGAAGGTTAGTGGGAGTGCAGTCACTTTTCTTGTCCTTTATATGGACGATATCCTTATCATTGGGAATGATACAGGAATGATCTCATCTGTAAAGCTTTGGCTTTCTAGTAACTTCTCCATGAAGGATTTGGGAGAAGCAACCTATATACTGGGTATAAAAATCTATAGAGATAGATCTAAAAGGTTGCTTGGTCTCTCACAATCCATATACATAGATAAGATACTGAAGAGGTTCAGTATGGAGAATTCCAAAAGGGGTTTGCTTCCCTTTAGACATGGAATTCATCTCTCCAAGGATATGTCTCCCAAGACAGATCAGGAGAGAGAGCATATGAGTAAGATCCCTTATGCATCAGCTGTCGGGAGTCTTGTGTATGCTATGCTATGTACTAGACCTGATATTAGTCATGCTGTAAGCGTTGTCAGCAGATATCAGTCTAACCCAGGTGAGGCACACTGGGTGGCAGTCAAGGGTATCCTTAAGTACTTGAGAAGAACTAAGGATTTATTTCTTGTCTATGGAGGAGATGAGCTTAAAGTAGATGGTTTCACTGACTCTGATTTTCAGTCAGACATTGATGATAGAAAGTCTACATCTGGATATTTGTTCACCTTAAGTGGTGGAGTGTTTAGTTGGAAGAACTGTAAGCAGTTACAGTGGATTCCACTACAGAGGTTGAGTATGTAGCCACCTCAGAAGCGAAGCTGTTTGGAGAATATTGAATCGTTCAATATTATAATCTTATGTCTCATCAGAAGTCCAAGCACATTGAAAAGCGCTTCAATATGATTTGAGAAATCATGAATAAATGAGATATCAGTATGCAAAAAGTAGCATCTGAGGATAACACCGCAGACCCACTTACCAAGGCTCTTACTCTGAAGACCTTGGAGCAACATCTTGAGAAGATGGGTATGAGATACATCACTAACTGGGTTTAGTGCAAGTGGGAGATTGTTAGAAATGTGCCCTAAAACCAATTAGTAGATTGTAATTAGGG
>JAESVK010065732.1:0-12779 GCA_017140935.1 Hamamelis virginiana
TCAATATAGTGCGATCCTAGAAAACATGGAATAGTGGGTGTTCCTGGATCTTTCCTTTTTATCGGAATATGATACTGAGCTACTGTACTAGCTAGCTCAATAGTGACTGATGATGCATTGGACAAGAGCACTCGCTCTTTTCTTTGCTGGGTACACAACACTTTGAGAAATTTGGCATATGACGGAATTTGATTAATAGCATCAAAAAGTGAAATATTAATATGCACTTGTTTAAACACTTCAAGTATGTCCTGTACAGCCGCTTCTTTCCTAGATCTCCTTGTTGGTGCCATAAGAGCTGAAGGAAATGGAGCCTTAGGTATGTACTCTATCACTGGATCCTTACTCACTTTAGATGAAAAATTATCTTTTTGTGAATTATCTTCCATCCCTTGTTTTCCTATTCCTGCCTCTTGGTCTTTTGATTGGATCACAATCATTCTCTCAATTGATGGTATTACTGTGTTCTCTTATATAAATAATGGTGTAATAATATCTCGTTTTGTATAAAATCTGTATAAATTGGTTAAAATCTCTTTTTCAAGAAATCTGTGCAGAGTATATAGATAAGAAGTAGTCGCCTGTTGAAGCCTTGATTATCGTCACGAATAAAGAGCATTCAAGAGAATCGGCGATGTCCAATAAAAGTGCGAAAAGACTGCAAAGAATGTCTGCACTTACAGAGTAAAGTGCCATCATGCCTATCGATAGCCAAGTCTCGCTATCGATAGAAGCACTATCGATAGCGACACTTCGCTATCGATAGAACTTAGGCGGCTGAGGGCTGTCTTAGATATTTTGAGATATTTCAAGGGCATTTATGTCGTTTGCATTTTCCATCTATATATACACGTGTAAAAGCGACTTAAAGAGGGTTCAAGACTTTTGCTCTGAATCATTACTCTGTCATTTTTAATAGACTTCATGTTACAGTTCAATTCTGCTTTTTATTCGGTCAATTACTTTTTCAGCAATTTCTACTTTTCTGCAATTTTTCCTTTAATGCCTGGCTCAATTCTCACTTGAGAATTGTTCTTTATTTATACAGTCTTTACTTTCAGTACTTTAATTTTCTGCAATTTTCCCTTTTATGCATGACTCAATTCTCACTTGAGAATTGTTCTTTACTTTTACTGTCATTTTCTTTATTTACTTACGCCATTTTCTTTATTTATTTCAGCCCTTTTCTTTATTTATTTAAGCTCTTTTCTTTATTTATTTCAGTCACTTTTCCTTATTTCTTCAGTCATTTACTTTCTGCTTTTATTTTACTTTTTCCATCCCGTGAACCTTTAGGCCTTGTCATGGATAAAAGATATTCTCCTCCATTGATGTGTAGCTAATACTCCAAGCTTGGGTGAGGATGAAGTTGGATTCTTTATGCAATTCTATTTTATAAACATCCCTTTATTTGTATTATGTGATTGCATAGTTGTGAAGTTTTTACCGCACACTATTGCTAAATATAATATCATATAATTGTACATCTGTGATTGCAATTATATAATTATGCAATGGTACTTATTGGGATGAATACAAACCAGCATTCTTTATCCCCAATTAAGGTGGATAGCGATATTCCATTCTTTTCAAGGGTAAACCTGCCGGTCCTGTATTCATCATCTTTTTGGGACATCCTTCTTGTAGTTGGATGAACCACCATACATAATTAATATATTGAGGATTTTATAATATAAGTTGTATATTTGATATTCAATGGGCTTCTCACCCAAGTTCCGCTCATTCCACTAAATTAATCGCGTTTTTAACCAGCTTTATTAAAATTTGGTATTTTCGCTTCGACCCAATTGAAGCGTTTTTCACCACCAACTTAATTTGACAATATTCTTTCACTTTAATTAATTCTAATAGTCTTTTATTATAAACCTGCATATTCCCAGTGGTTCGACACCCGTGCTCACTAGTCGCAATTGAATTGAGATTAACAATCACGCGGTTTTATAAATATATTAATCTTGATCATTAACAAGGAATAATCTCCCTTGTTCTCTGAATCGATCAAATTTTGGCGTCGTTGCCGGGGAAATTACGGTTTATTTAAAAAGAACATTTGGATTTAATTTGAGTAGTAAATATTAATACTGTTAATATTACTTATAATACATTCTTTTATATTGTTTATATATATTAAGATATATATTATTTATTCATTCTTCTATCTCTAACTACAGGTTGCTGAAATCAGGAATCGGGAGCTTCACTCCCGCGGGCTTAAAAGAACAATTAAAAGCTAAAGCTAAATTGCGCACCAATTGTTTATAATTCCTTGATTATCTGTGGAGACTTTATTTCATGCGGGATAGAAGGTCGTTGTCATTAAACGTAATCCCTATAGACTCTGAATTAGAAAGAACTCTGAGAGCTGCTAAGGCTTTTCAAAGACAGTCCAGTGAGTCCGTACCTTTGCATCATTTTGATATGGCTGAATCATCTGCACACAATGTCATGTTACCTGCAGCTAATATTCAAGCCCCACAAGGTCTTAAAACTCTTAGGGATCATTTCATGCCCAATAGTTTTAATCCACCCTCCTGTATCTAAATCCCGCACATCGAGAATCTCATCTACGAGATTAAGCATGCTACCATTCAGATGCTTCCTACGTTCTATGGGTTAGATAGAGAGAACCCATACGACCATTTGCAGGAATTCTTAGGGATCTGTTTGACCATTAGAATTCAGGGTTTCCATCCAGAATCCCTAAAATTATTTCTATTCCCGTTTTCCTTAAAAGATAAGGCCAAACACTGGCTTTGTACTCTCCAAACCCCTGTCCCTATCACTGCTTGGGAACAGCTTCAGAAATTATTCCTGTCTAGATTTTACTCTGTTGGTAAAACTCACCAAATGCGACGAGGTATAACAAACTTCGTCCAACATGAACAGGAATCTTTTCATGAGGCCTGGGAAAGAATGAAAGAGCTTCTAAGGTTATGCCCCCATCATGATGTACCTAAGTGGCAAATCATAGTCTTTCGTTAGAGGTCTAACTGAGGGTGACACGCAGACTGTGAAATCTGCATATGGGGGAGCTATTTTGAGTAAAGGCGAGGATGAGATGTGGGCTTTATTTGAAGCATTGAGTGAGGATTCGTTCCACATGGCCTCAATGTCTTTAAGTAACCGTGATGAAGCTATAGTAAAGAAAACGCCTCCCAAAAAGGGCGGTATTTATGATGTGGATTCCCAAGTATTGGCAAACAAGCAAGTCGAGGCTCTGTCTCAGAAACTTGACCAATTAATAGCGGCACAAGGGCAATCTTCTAAAATCCATGTGAAACCTGTCAACTTGGTTTGCAATATTTGCACTGACTCAGCTCACGAGACACCATATTGTCCTATGGCAGGACAGTATCCAGAGTTTCTCCAAGAGCAAGTTAATGCTGCTCAAGGATATGCACCACCTAAGAATGACCCTTATTCCAACACTTACAATCCTGGGTGGAAGACTTACCCAAATTTCCAGTGGTCTAGTCAGCCTAGAGGATCCAATCCTACTCAGCCTGCGAAACCCACATATAGCAGTAATCCTGCTGTTGTTCAACCCTATAGACCACCACTGATGCAACCCCAGTACCCAAGTTATGGTGCTCCTCAAGCACTTTCACCCCAGTATCAGAGTCAAGCTGTGACTCAACCACCACCACAACCTCAAAGAACGCCCGGTTTTGAGGAACAAGTCCTAGCTACCCTGAAAAGTCTAGAGGCTTCAGCACAACTCACTCATTCCCATTCCCAATCAATTTCCAAATTAGAGACCCAAATGGGTCAACTAGCGGCTTCTTTTAGTCGCAGAGAGGAAGGAAAATTTCCAAGTCAGGCTGTGGCTAATCCTAAGGGAGCTTTTGTAGCTGAGAGTTCTACTTCTCAGAACCCATAATGTAATGAGGATGTTAAGACTGTTACAGTCTTGAGAAGTGGGAAAGTGGTAGACAATAGAGTTAGGGAGAAAGAGAGAGAAAAAGATAAAGAGCCTGCAATAGAGATAGAGTCTGAAGCTTCAAGGGATAACTTTCCCGCAGCTTTAGACGATCCGTTGGCATCTTATGTGCCAAAAGCCCCATTCCCATCTGCGCTTATCGCGCCTGAGAGGAGAGCTAAGAAAGGGGCTAGCATGTCAGATATGTTAGAGGTATTCAAGAGTGTTCATATAAATTTACCTCTATTAGATGCCATTAAACAGATTCCTTCATATGCTAAATTTTTGAAGGAACTGTGCACACAGCAACGCAAGGAGCGCGTTCATTTGTCTAAAACCATAACTCTCGTTGACATAGCAAGTGCTGTGTGTCAATTCCAAGCTCCAATAAAAAAAAAAGATCCTGGAACGCCAACTATACCTTGCTTCTTAGGAAGTCATTTCATTGATAGAGCGTTAGTTGATTTTGGTGCGAGTGTGAATATTCTTCCATATTCAATTTACGCCAAAATGGAGCTTGGGACACTCCAAACCACACCTACGATCCTCCAATTTGCAGATAGGTCCACTAAGGTACCTAGAGGGATACTGCAGGATGTTTTAGTAAAGATAGATTCGTTTGTCTTTCCTACAGATTTTATCGTCTTGGATATGGAGCCCGTTGATATTACTAGGCCTCAAATCTCTGTTATAATAGGACGACCTTTTTTGGCAACTGCTAATGCAGTCCTTCACTGCAGGACTGGCATAATGAAGGTGTCTTTTGGAAACATGAAAACAAGGCTGCAGGTTTATAGTGCAGCTAATCAACCTCATAACTTTGAGGATTGTTCTTTTGTAGATATCATAGATAAAGTGGTAGAGGAAGCTACACCATATCTTCTGTCCAAGGACCCGTTAGAAACATGTCTTAATTATTTTGGGTTCGAAGACCATGACCTAGAGCATTCATTTATGGAGGTGAATCTGGTCTTAGATTCCACCTCCTCTTTTGAGTCTCCGCCGCAACTTGAGTTAAAGCCTCTGCCGGCTAATCTTAAGTATGCCTTTTTGGGTAGTAGTGACACCTTGCCTGTTATTATATCATCTACACTGAATTTAGAACAAGAAGGTAAGCTGTTATCAGTTTTGAAAGAGTATAGATTAGCCATAGGATGGTCGGTTGCTGATTTAAAGGGTATAGACCCATCAATCTGCCAGCACCGTATCCACCTAGAGGAAGGTGCGAATCCTTCAAGAGATGCCCAACGTAAGTTAAACCCTAATATGAAAGAGGTAGTTAAAAAGGAAGTGTTAAAATTGCTGGATGCGGGTATCATTTACCCAATTTCTGATAGTGAGTGGGTTTCCCCTACTCAATTGGTTCCTAAGAAGTCTGGGATTACAGTGATAGCGAATGAGGAGGGTATTCTAGTCCCTACAAGAGCTACCACTGGTTGGAGAGTTTGTATAGACTATAGAAAGTTAAATTCCAAGACTAGGAAAGACCACTTCCCACTGTCGTATATTGACCAAATTTTAGAGAGATTATCTGGGCAGAGTTTCTATTGCTTCTTAGATGGCTATTCTGGGTATAACCAAATAGCGGTTTACCCTGAGGATCAGGAGAAAACTACATTTACCTGTCCATTCGGGACATTTGCATTTAGGCGTATGTCTTTTGGCCTATGCAATGCCCCGAGCACTTTCCAAAGATGTATGACTTCTATTTTTTCTGACATGATAGGAGAATATTTGGAAGTGTTTATGGATGATTTTTCAGTTTTCGGTCCTTCTTTTGATGAATGCCTGTCTAATCTCTCAAAAGTGCTTAAGAGATGTTGTGAGACTAATCTTGTTCTGAGTTGGGAGAAGAGCCATTTTATGGTTCGTGAGGGCATCGTACTCGGGCATATAGTTTCGAGTAGGGGGATAGAGGTTGATAAGGCTAAGGTTGACTTAATTGCAAAATTACCTCCTCCCACTACTGTTAGGCAAATCCGGTCCTTCCTTGGACATGCAGGATTTTACAGGCGTTTTATTAAAGACTTTAGCAAAATAGCAAAACCCATGTGCAATCTGCTTGCTAAAGATGTTGAATTTGATTTTGATAAAGTCTGTTTAGAGTCCTTCAATAAGTTGCGTTTAATGTTGACCTCGGCACCTATCATGCGAGCTCCCGATTGGTCACTTCCTTTCGAGCTAATGTGTGATGCCTCCGATTATGCTGTGGGGGCAGTGTTGGGTCAGAGGGTAGATAAGGCCCCATATGTTATATACTATGCAAGTAAAACCTTAAATGAAGCTCAATTAAATTACACTACGACTGAGAAAGAAATGCTTACAGTAGTTTTTGCGCTTGATAAATTCCGATCCTATCTTTGGGGATTGAAGACCATTGTGTACTCAGATCATGCCGCCTTGCGGTACCTGCTCTCTAAAAAAGAGACGAAGCCTAAACTAATTAGGTGGATTCTCTTATTGCAAGAATTTGATTTTGAGATCAGGGATAAAAAGGGGTCTGAGAATGTTGTTGCTGACCACCTTTCTAGGATAGTAATAGAAGAAGAGAGTCACCCCACGCCTATTAGGGATTCTTTCCCTGATGAGCAGCTTTTTGCCGTCACTCATTCTACTTTACCTTGGTACGTTCATATAGTGAATTATTATGCCACAGGCCTTGTACCATCTCTTTGGTCAAAACAGGAAAATGATCGGTTCTTTTCTTAGATAAAATTTTATTATTGGGAAGACCCTCTCCTGTTTAGGTACTGTGCTGATCAAGTTATTCGTAGGTGTATTCCGGAAGGTGAGATGCAGGACGTTTTGAAGTTCTGCCACACTTTAGCTTGTGGAGGACACTTTAGCGGGAAAAAGACTGCCGCTAAAGTCTTGCAGTGTGGGTTCTACTGGCCCACTTTATTCAAAGATGCATTGGACTTCTGTAAGTCCTGCCAGAATTGTCAGAGAATGGGTTCTATGTCTAGAAGGGATATGATGCCTCTTAACCCTATTTTGATCGTCGAAATTTTTGATGTTTGGGGCATCGACTTCATGGGACCTTTTCCTATTTCGCATGGGTTCGAATCTATCCTAGTGGCTGTAGATTACGTGTCTAAATGGGTAAAAGCAGTAGCCACTAGGACCAATGACCACAAAGTAGTGTTGAAATTCCTCCAAGAGAACATTTTCTCTAGGTTTGGGTTTCCAAGGGCCATCATCAGTGATGGAGGGTCACATTTTAATAATCGACCCTTTGCAACTTTAGTAGCTAAATATTCTATCACTCACAAGGTTGCAACCCCATATCATCCTCAGAATAGCAGGCAAGTGGAGGTTTCGAATAGGGAAATTAAGCATATCCTGGAAAAAACTGTCAGGCCCAATCGTAAGGATTGGTCATTGCACCTAACTGACGCATTGTGGGCCTATAGGACTGCATTTAAAACCCCTATTGGTATGTCTCCGTACCGTTTAGTCTATGGCAAACCCTGTCATCTCCCTGTCGAGCTAGAACACAAAGCACTTTGGGCCATTAGGAAATTTAATTTTGAAATGAAGGAAGCGGGTTCTCACCGCAAGCTTCAATTAAATGAGCTTAAAGAGATTAGGAATGAGGCTTACGAAAGTTCTAAATCTCTAAAGCCAAAATGAAAGAGTTTCATGACAGACACATCAATCGAAAATCTTTTGAACCTAATCAGAAGGTGTGGCTGTTTAACTCCAAATTGAGGCTATTTTCTGGTAAGCTTAGATCTCGCTGGGATGGACCCTTTGTGGTGACTAGAGTTGCTCCTCATGGTGCTGTTGAAATTAGAAATCCTCGAACTGGATTGTCCTTCTCTGTGAATGGACAAAGGCTTAAGCCGTTTATTGAGGGTATAGCCGATAGTGAGGGCAATAGGGATGGTTTGGTAATTGAGTCTGTCAGTTTGGAAGACCTAACCTATCATTTTGACTAAAGTAGAATTTCACGTCTGGCTGAAGACGTTAAACTTAGTCCCCCCCACCCTTTCCCCTTGTTCTTACATACTCGTCTGATCGTGACATCCTTACAACATTGAGGACAATGTCTACTTTTAGTTGGGGAGGGTTTGTATATTCTCTTTTCTATGTTGATTTATTTTGTTTATTGATTCTCATTTTTGTGCACATATTATACCATTGATTTGTATAGTGATTATTTGTATAGATTTTGATAAATAAATACGTGGTAAACAGTGAGTTTATTCTTTCATTTATATCATATCTATTTGTCTATTTTCGATACATTAATTGTAACTTTACTGTGATTAGCTTGTATTTAATCTTACACATGCACGAACTTGGTTTAATCTTCATACTTGGCAATTAGAATATCTGATAAAAACCTGTTATAAAGTGGAGACTGGCGACAAATAAATGCAAAATTTTGAACCATTCGATCATTTTTGGGACTCAAATATTCATCAATTCAGTTCTTGGTTATTGCTTACCTGTTATATCTTGTGTAAATGCTTAAATTCGTGCGTATTCTAGAATGCAAATAACTGGCTAATCAGTCGAGAATAATGTGCAATTTTTGAAAAATGATTTAAGGCCATTTTCTTCGAGTCTTTGTGCCGTGTACATTATTTCTAGAGTATAAGACCCCCGTAGTACCCTAATTTGAGCCTGAAAGTTGCCAATTTTTTTCGATAACTTAGCAGCCCTGGGTTACGATGTGTCTTTTATTCAGTTAGTGTATTAAAGTGGTCTGTTATAGTGAATTTAAATAAAAAATAAGTCATTTTGAAAAATTCAAAATTCCATTCTCGCTATCGATAGACTTCCTGTCTATCGATAGCCAATTCAGTTTCAAAAAAATAAAAAACCGTTCAAAGTCAGAACCACCTTGTCTATCGATAGCGCCTACTCGCTATCGATAGAGATTACGTATTTTCGCCTGAAAAGAGCTTCCCCCGCGCGAAACTCTTCATTTTCACCACTGTTCTCACCTGAAAACCGCCATTGCCACCTTGTCCCTCCACCTTCCACCTCATTTTCCAGCCATCTCAGGCGTCCGTTTCAAGAAAGCTTGATTCCGTTGCGATCCTCGCGGCATTCCTCACATTTCTGACTGATCAGAACGGGCGTTTGCTTCATTTCATATTTTCGCCTTACACCACTTCGTGCACTTCCATTCCAGCAAACTTAGTTTTTCTCTTCAGTTTTCACCCACATTTTGGTAAAACTTCATCTTAACTCTTTGTACGAACTTTGTTTTACATTTGGAATAGATTTTTTTTTTATCATTAAAACATTGGGTTAGAAAGTTCATACGTTGGAGTATATTACATTTTGGGTAGTTATCTTTTAGGGTGTGAATAATTAGAGTGGTTGAAATTTGCATTTTGTTGGGTTGTTTGGCTTGGGGTATGCATCAGAATTGTCATACTGCATTTCTGGAGTTGTGGTAAGGCCTGGACGTTAGGCTATGCATGAGCATGCATGCTACTGTTATGTGTGTTGAGAGGTGTTGATGAATGATGCCTGGATGTTAGGCGTGTGATAGTGAGTTTCTTCTTTTAAGGGAAAGTGCAATTGCCACCCCTGCTTTGTTAAGGTTGGGGTTATTTCTGTTATACTGAGTTGTGTGCTGTTGTGAATTGTTATACTTCAATACAGAGCCATGGTTCGCCAAAAGACCACTAGCAGGCCCCGAGAGAAGGGCGTGGCTTTTCAGGAGCCGGTTCAGCCGTCTCAGAGACCGAGGAGGTCCGCAGATACGGGCAGGGGCAAGGCCCAACGCACAGTGCCAAATACATCTGACAGTTCTGAGTCCGATATGCCAGCAGCCCCCATTCGGAGACCCTCATCTAGAGGGCAATCATCTTCACAGCCTCCAGCGAGTGTGCCTCCTACGAGTTCCCAGTTTGTGGAGGAGGAGTTTGTTTATGAGCACCCTGAGATAGGCGAGATGGGCGAGCCTCGCATGACTCGCGAGTTTGAGAGTTAAGCGCAGACAGAGGCTGGGTCGAAGAAATTACCGACCCGTCGAGCTCCGAAACCGTGGCCAGTGATCCTATCAGCGAAGAACTTCAATGTTGAGCGCTATGTCGACCCAAAAGCCTTCAAATATGAAGGCTTGCTTGTTGAGACCCTACAGGACAGACACCTCAGCACCTGGCTGAGGAAGGGCGCAGGTTATATGGCCAGTGTTGTGCGTCAGTTCTATACATCAGCACACATGGCAGAGGATCAGCCACAGACGCTCAGGGCCGAGGTTGGAGGCCGCATTGTTGAGTTTACTCCAGAGGACATCGCTACCTACTTGGGATGCGAGCGTCCTTTGACGACAGAGGTGGAGGGCAGTTATTTAGAGCTAACAGAGAGTCAGTGTGCAGATATGGTGTGCGTGGACCGTGAGCTATTTGATGGACTCCATTTCACGACCGGGAACATGCACCCATCCTACGCAGCTATGAATAAGCTGCTCTACTGCAATCTGCGAGCGAGGGGTACTGATTCACAGATCCCCGTGGAGTCTGTGCGGCTGCTGTTAGAGTTCTTGAGCGACCACGAGATGGACATCGCCTTGTTGATATTCAGTGAGATCCGCACATTTGTTGCTACGCAGCCGCGCAACAACATGCCGTACCCCCAGATGATTACAGCTTTTGCCTTGGGTGCGGGTGTTGTGTCTGATGAGCCGTTACGGTGGGGTGAGGGACCTATTACCCCCACTACGATATCTAGGAGTATGGAAGCTAGGCCGAAGAGGCCACGTACAGAGACTGCTGACCCATCAGAGCCTGCTCCAGCTTCTACCTCACAGCCATCAGCTACTCCAGCTCCGACTCCTGCTGCACCTTTTATGCCAGCTGCATCATCTGCCAGCTCTCAGGATTTGTTACTTCAGGTCATAGAGGGACTGAGATCAGTGATGCAGACTCAGCAGATACAGTCCGCGCAGCTCGACAGACAGTCTGCTCAGATGGAGAGACATTCTGCACAGCTCCAGGCTATGTGGAGACGGATGGACGGCGAGCTGATTTCTGAGGCCGACCGCGCGTTATTTTATGAGCCACAGCCTACTGCTGGATTTGATATCCCACCTGGGGATGATCAGTTATCAGATGAGGGTGGATGTTGAGATGAGAGATGATGCTCAGTCTTGAGCTTGGGTGGATGTTATTTTTGGAGTTATAAGTATTTCTTTTGTTAGAATTTTAAGTTATTAGCAGGGTTAGTATAGGGTATTTAGGATGGTTTAGGGTAGTAACCTTGAACATATTACAAACCATCCTAATTTTGCAGTCCAAAATTTCTTCTGTTACAACCAAATACATTACAATCCTATAAAGACCTTTTTGATTTCAAAATTTTGTGCACTATTCTCTTGTGATTACTTGTTTATTTAAGTTTTAATTATGTATGAACTGCATCTTTGCATATATAACTTCGTTATTTCATCTTTCATTGGTCATTTTTAGAGCTTAAATATATAAGTTTTATACTTGTATATTTCCATTTGGGAACTCTGGGTTACTAACCTTTTTCAGAGCGAACATTTTTTGCGAGCGACCACCACTGAGGATTTGAAGTTAAAACTTATTTAGGGTTAATTCTCATACTCTTATTGCGTTTATTTTGATTCTATCAAGTTCATCCTCACTACACATTGAACACTTGCTAATTACCTGTTAAAGATAGCATTTTCTGTGTTTAAAATTTTTAATTATGTTATTGATATATCTATAGATGAAACTCTTGATGTGAACATAATATTATTGTATCGTTAAATTCTTTAAACACATGATTCTTTTATTCATTCATGTTTGTGGGTATCAATTCTGCAAACCCTCACGAGACTACACTCGTCCACTAGGGGTAACTTAGTGGTTTAAAAGGCTTGTTGCATATGCTAAATGCAATCGCGATTCCCTGCGAAAGTGGCTTTTTCAATTTATAGTTTTAAAATTCGTCGTCTTTAGAGTCTACCATTTGCTAAGAGACTAGCAAAACCTAAGTTGGGGAGTGTGATTGGATCACAATCATTCTCTCAATTGATGGTATTACTGTGTTCTCTTATATAAATAATGGTGTAATAATATCTCGTTTTGTATAAAATCTGTATAAATTGGTTAAAATTTCTTTTTCAAGAAATCTGTGCAGATTATATAGATACGAAATCGTCACCTGTTGAAGCCTTGATTATCGTCACGAATAAAGAGCATTCCAGAGAATCGGCGATGTCCAATAAAAGTGCGAAAAGACTGCAAAGAATGTCTGCACTTACAAAGCAAAGTGCCATCACGCCTATTGATAGCCAAGTCTCGCTATCGATAGAAGTACTATCGATAGCGACACTTCGCTATCGATAGAACTTAGGCGGCTGAGGCTGTCTTAGATACTTTGAGATATTTCAAGGGCATTTATGTCTTTTGCATTTTCCATCTATATATACACGTGTAAAGGCGACTTCAAGAGGGTTCAAGACTTTTGCTCTGAATCATTACTCTGTCATTTTTAATAGATTTCATGTTACAGTTCAATTCTGCTTTTTATTCGGTCAATTACTTTTTCAGCAATTTCTACTTTTCTGCAATTTTTCCTTTAATGTCTGGCTCAATTCTTACTTGAGAATTGTTCTTTACTTTTACTGTCATTTTCTTTATTTACTTAAGTCATTTTCTTTATTTACTTACGTCATTTTCTTTATTTATTTCAGCCATTTTCTTTATTTATTTAAGCTCTTTTCTTTATTTATTTCAGTCACTTTTCATTATTTCTTCAGTCATTTACTTTCTGCTTTTATTTTACTTTTTCCATCCCGTGAACCCTTAGAGCTTGTCATGGATAAAGGATATTCTCCTCCATTGATGTGTAGCTAATACTC
>JAESVK010065735.1:0-14741 GCA_017140935.1 Hamamelis virginiana
AAATCATATCAGAGGTGATGAACAGGTTTTCGTGGACTCTAGCATTTATCATGAAGCTTCAACTTTGCATCAGCTACTTTATCCCTGATATTGCCAAAAGTTTGGAAATTGAACACCCTTAGAGCTTCTTTGGTCATTTTCAGCTTGCGATACAGTCTGTACATGGGTTGCCCATAAAAGCTATGACTCCAAGCATCACTAACAATAGACAAGAAAGCAGGATGATCAGTCCAATAGTTAAAGAACTTAAAAGGAATAGACTTTTTCACCCGCTCAATAGTAGGGCAAGCTTTAACCAGAACCATGCAATGATCAGAAATACCAGGAGGGAGAAACTCAGTGATCGCATTGGGAAAAGAATCCAAAAAACCTTCATTAATCAAAGTCCTATCAAGTTTCCTGGCAATAAAAGAATCACCGTCCCGTCTATTCATCCAAGTGAAGAGAGGACCTATGAACGGCATATCAAACAATTCAAGATCAAAAAGACATTCATGAAACTCCGACATCGCACTATCCACCATGACATTACCTCCCTCTTTCTCACTAGAGAATCTAGTCACATTAAAGTCAC
Organism: Hamamelis virginiana; assembly: GCA_017140935.1. Taxonomy (NCBI): domain Eukaryota; kingdom Viridiplantae; phylum Streptophyta; class Magnoliopsida; order Saxifragales; family Hamamelidaceae; genus Hamamelis; species Hamamelis virginiana. The sequence continues at coordinate 575 of JAESVK010065735.1, forward strand.
CCATCAAAAGCCAAGGACTGTTACCCACAGAAGAAGAAAACCAACCCAACTGTCTCCACAACTGTTTCCTTTCAACTTGACTATTAGAAGCATAAACAAAAGTACAGTACAAAGAAAGGGAACCAAGAACAAGCGAGATATGGCAATGAATGGCCTGATCAGAACAATTTAGACTAATTAAATTAACAATAGCCTGATTCCAACATACCCAAATCCTGCCATGAGTAGAATGATCATAATTGTGAGAAATACACCAACCAGGAGCAATACGCAGAAGAATGGCATCCATACCCACTGATCTGACACGAGTCTCCACCATACAAAAGACGGATAAGTTATGACTAGCGATCAACAGACGAACCTCTTTTTGTTTGAGAGGATCATTAAGACCCCTCACATTCCAGCAAGCAACATTAATCATGGAATATTGGAATTCAAGGAACCACCCCTCAGGCCTACCCTGTCAATAGTCAGACCAAGCTTATGATTCTGTTTTCTAAGTCTTTTAAGCTTGCTTTTTGACAAAATTCCATCACCAGTAACATTCCCAATTTCATCAACATTTTTAACATTTTTGAACTTAGTTATAATGGGAGAACTATCAGAATACACTGGGTCTTGCAAAGATTCAGAAAATTGTTGTTTCACATCAGAGTTTATAACATTAGAAGGACTACAGACAGCAGTGGTACTATCCTCAACAGGATCCAGACTAGCAGCATTTGAAGGGGCAGTATTCACAGAGTGGTTTAAACCAGAGAATGTACAATTATCAATAGAAGTAACAGAATCATTTTCAAGAACTGAAAAAGGATTATGAAGAACAATATCACTGACCTTCTCAGAAACAGGCTCATGGACAGAATGAGAATTCAAACAAGACTCCACACCAGCTTTATCCAGCAAACTAGGGTTGCTGCCATTTCCATAGCCTTCACATGGAGAACAGGATGCCCCAGACTGGGCAATATCTTTACTTCCTACCATGCCTTGAGGACTAATATGACTGCTGGGACCAGAAACATGTAATGCTTTTCCAGAGATAAGAGCAGCCTCATCACCTATAACCTTCTCAATTGCAGAAGTCCCAGGAGTTAACGAAGCTTTACTTGGACCTTTAGGAACCCAAACTTTTTTAGTACAAGAGGGCAATTTGAGGAACTATGACCAAAAATACAGCAGTGCACACATTTACTCGGTTTCCATGGGTATTCAACCCCAATTTCAGTTATAATGCCATCCCCCAAACCAAGTTCAAAAGAGGTAGGAAAGTTACAGTTTACATCTACCTCAACACAAATACGAGCAAAAGAAAGCCTTTGTCTTGATTGACTGAGGGAATCCAGATAAAGAGGATTGCCAATCGCACTGGCCAAAAAGCTGAAACCTTCCTCAGTCCAGAACTCAATAGGGATATTAAAGAATTTAACCCAAATGGGAATTTTCTCAAGCTTCAAGTTAAGCATTTCCATCTTGGGATGCCATTTCCTCAACAAAAAAGGCTTGCCCCCAATGTGCCATGGTCCTGCATCAAGAACCCAATCTCTAACCTCAAGATTAGAGAACCGAAAAATAAATAATCCACTGTCAGTAGAAAGAATGTCAGGAATTTCCTTATGCCCCCAAAGCTTAGACACAACATTTTTAACAACCAAATAGGGGAGTCTTTTGTCAAAAAATTGACCTACCACACACTCTTTCCAATGTTCAATGCCAGCCATAGCAACATTGTCAGGAGGATTAACTCTTATCTTTCCATCAACAACCAAAGGCTTATGAAACCTAAGATTGGAGGATAGCCCAGCCGGCTTGGTGAATAAGGATTTCCAATCTGAAACTACCTTCTTACCAGGACCAGCAGCACTTGCAACAGTAGCTCCCCCAGAACTAGACGAAATTCCAGCTGCTGCAACTTGGCCTCTACAAAAGCCTTTGTCCACTAAACCAGACTCACACTGACCAGGAGGTTGGGTAGCACTCGTCGAGGAAAGCACAGTAGAAGAAGCACCCAAAACAGAATTATGCAACACATTCAACCCATCACAAGCTACGGAAGGAGCACGAAAACTCTCAGATCTTTGTGGATCTTGACCTAATGAAGGAGATCGAGAGCCATAAAGATCTGAGGAGGGGTGAACCTTACCAGTAGACTTGGGTTTTGAAGAGAGAACAACCTTTGAAGAAGGGAATCCCTCAAAAAGAAAGTCAGAATTATCCGAAAAACCCAAACTGTTTTCAAATTCCTCTTCAGAAAAAATAGGACCTGAGTCAGATGCTGCTGAAACACCTTTCGAACTCACAGACAAGAGGCCAGCCTTATACACATCTGAGGAAGAGGCAGAGGAACCTGCAAACATATGTGGTGACAAATAATTAACCCGAGAAAGCGAGTGGGATTCAACATTTTCATCAATTTCACGTGGTCTGATGCCAAGTGGAGGACCACTCACAGGCCGCAAGCCAACCTTTTGAGACAGGCCTGACCTAGAAGGACCACTGATGCATGAATGACTAGCCAACACTGCTTGAGAACCACCACTCAACGCATTTATGCCACCCAACATGGGTTGTTCCCCCAAAACCAACCCCCGGGACCCAATGCCATGAGAATCTACAGAATCACCACGAGATCCCACAACAACTCGCGCATTAATGGGATTATCACTTACTGAAGCCGCATTAACACCAGTGTTGAAGCCAATCGAATTCGCAGCTGAAGAAGAGGCATAACCACCTGCTTCCGCATGTGAAACCAAAGAATCAAACGTTGACTTCGAGAGGGATACCACCTGATCACTTGTACAGGAGCCATGAGGAACTCCACTCACAAGAGGATATATCGAGCCACGATCTTTAAGGGGTTCCTCAACAGAAAAACCCAAATTATCCACTTTATTTACAGCAACCCCGCTAGAAAATAAAGTATCAGAACCAAGAGAGTCAGCCTTTAGAAGATGCGTACCAGCGCCATGAAGAGAATCTGACAAATTAGATCCACCCACATCACGTGAACCAGAAAAACCCCCAAGTGGAAAACCATTCACAGCAAGGTGAATCTCGGCTTGTGACATAGGATAATCATCAACCTTCGAAGTGGCGGGGCCCGCTGAAGAAGAACCCACAAACCCATGTGTTTCTGCAAACTTCACATGGCTAAGAGATTCTCGTGTGATAGCTCCAAGTGGTCTTCCACTAGCCAAAGGCATATTCGAGGTGTCAATAACAGCAGACACACCAGCCATTACCACATCAGACTCCTTCACACCCACACACGACCCCACAATGGGTGACGAACCAGACCCACGAGCATTGGGTGACGATCCAAACCCACGCGCAGGAGATGAAGTTTGCTTTTTGCGACCCATAAAGTAACCAATCAAACCAAAACCAGAAAAGAGGAAAACAGAGATCACGTGGAGCAAGAATCCACAGAGAAACAGAAGCGCACAAAAGAAGGCACAAGCTCACGAGGAGAGAAGAGATTCACAGTCAACACCCGCGAATCAGTACAAGGGGTAAACCAAGATTGAAGCTAAACAAGAAATCAAGGATCCATGGGAGGGAGGCACGGATACCACACACAGTCGCACACCATCAGAGCATCTCACTCTAACCCATACTTGTTATGTGCTTTTCACTAGGTATGTCCATTATTACTGGGTCTTAAGTATAATGGTACCTCCCACTATTTCATCAAATCTCATACTCCCTCAGAATAGGATTTGGGAATTTATCTAATAAATTCCTAGTGGGGATTGGAGTCCCATTGTGAATTAATGGTACCTCACATAATAGTTTCTTGGTCCATTAATTCCTAATGAGTAGATGACTCTTCATCTAATGCTTCTTAAGCAAGTCCCAATTATCCTTTCGCCTTTAGTTTTAATAAACCTCACATAATAGTTTCTTGACTTATTTAAACTAATTAAGTTATACCCATCATTCCTTATAAGTATGGTTAAACTAATATAAACCTCACATACTAGTTTCTTGATCTATATTAGTTTGCCATCTCATAATATCTCATATTTAAATAGGTTAATTAGAACCCAAATGTGTGAATAATCCCCTACATATCTACAGCCATCATATCCAAACAAGGAGTTCTAATTAATCTACAATAATGGAAGGCTATGATAGAATATTCTTAATATTCCTTCATAACAACTTAATATTAATCTTTGAGGGGATTTAATGTCTCATCATATTAAATAAAACATGCATCACATACATATAACATGCATCACATACATAAATATGTAATTACTACCTTTTTTTTAATAAATTTTTATTTTGTTATTTTTTTTTTTTTTTTTTTGGATAATTAAGAAATATATTACCAAAAAACAAGATATTACAATGAAGCGCAACACACGAGCCTAAAAAAGAAGGCTACAACACAAAACCTAGCCAAAATAAAACCTCAAACAACCCAAGAGGCTAGGAGGAACACAAAGAAAAACTAAGGAACATCTCTCCCTCGAGAATTCTTAAGAGAATGAATTTTATCTTTAAGCTTCTTCTTGAGGGAATTCCTAGATAAAGAAACATCAACAAAGTTGCAATCCACCATATCCGAATGGTCCAACAGGGAATCCCCAACATCATCAACATCATCAACCTCACTCGAATCAAGCACACTGAATTTATTTCTAGTATCACAGCCTTTGCTAACCAAGGGAACATCTACCTTCACACTCGAAGTTTCAACAACAGAAGCTTTAGAATTAGGGACTTCGGACCTAAGATCAGTACTAGCTGCAGGAGCCTGAATGTTTTTCTTTCTCCAAACTTTAACAGGCTTGGCATCTGAAAGAGAAGAAGGGTTCAAGGGGCATTTCAACAAAGCATGCCCAAACACTTTACATTTCTCACACCGAGAAGGGTACCAAGGACACTCAATCTCAATCTCCGCAATCTCACCATTTCCAACATCCACTTTCAAAGATTTAGGAATTGATTTGTTTGCATCAATCTCAATGCAAATACGAGCGAAATTAGCTCGACTTCCGTTGGCAGTATGCATGTCCATAAACAGAGGGCATCCCAAAATACTACCTAGAAACTCCATACCCTTGGTAGTACGCAACACGAGAGGAACATTCCAGAGCTTGATCCATATAGGGATTTTAGAGAGACAATTTTTCTTTAACTCCATTCCAGAAACCCACTTTCTGAGAACCAAGAATTTCCCTGCAATGTAATAAGGACCGCCATTTAAAATTCTATCGAGCGCATCAGAGCTTTTAGCTTTGAAAAGGAATAAGCCATTATCAAATTTCAGCACTTTGGAAATGTCTTCACCCCAAATCCGAGATGCCCAATTGCTAACCAAAGGAAAAGGAAGGTTCTTGTCGAGGACATACCCCAAAATGGATAAATTCCACTCTTTTTTACCTTCTTCAATAACCATAGAAGGCACAGCAAATATACCCTCCTTACTCTCCCCTATGCCCATACTTGAGAGTTGAAGTAAATTTGAATTTTTTGCAGGATTCTGAACAAGGCTACTCCAAGTCCGAGCATTGGAGGCATGAAAACCAGCCCCTACAGAAGAGCTAACACCAATAGGAGTCGAGTTCAGGGGGGGAAAATCACCATTGCCAAGGTGACTAATAGGACCACTGGCCACTTGAGAATTCGTAGAAACAACCCCAGCAGAAAATTGAGAACTAATGGGAGCATGCAAACCATGCAATGGAAGGTCACCCACGTAATTAGACCTCTCATTACTAGAATCGGGTTCTACATTAAAAGATAAGCCAAACGCCCCCTCCACATCACCACGGGATCCAAGGTCAGAACCAGCCAATCCCTTCCCATCAACAGGAATCACGCATCCAACTACACCAGCCCCGGACCCACGTGTAATTTGAAATGAATGCAACTTTTCCCCAACCTCATGGTCACTAGCAGTTTCACACGAAATAGAGAAGTCTATAGCATTGGGAGCATTAAATGCTCTTACACCACCGGCCCCACTTGCACTTAAAACATTAAATGCATTAAATGCTCTCCAAGTATTCCTATTGCCGCCAAGACTCTTTTCACTAGGGACTGAAGATGACGCGCTGGCTTGAGGGTCAACATCCTTCAAACCGAAATTATGCATAAGATCCATGCCGGCCCCACCTTCCACCAACGCCCCCTCATCACCACGTGGCTCATTGAAAGGAGCTAAAGGAGCTAAAGGAGCTAAAGGAGGCTCATTGAAAGGACGTACTTCACCAGCTACACCAACGAACTCATCACGGGTCCCACTCACAAACACAACAGAGGCTGCAGTGCTAAGAGGAAGGCCTGCACTAGCTCTTTTGAGGCCCGCGCCAACACAAGCTCCACCACACGGCATATCCTTCAAATCTCCACTTGACAAAGAAGTCAATTCGACATTTAAAGCATTTAATGCTGGTTTGACAACAGAACCATCACAATGCGTAGAAAGTTGTCCACGTGTTCCATCACAACCAACCCCATCAATCCCATGCATAAGGTCCGCAACCCCACGTACTACTTTCTCACCCTCTTCAGCGTGGAAGGAGGTAGTAGGTAAGTTAGACTTTGCGTGAGTAGGGGAACCAGCAACTGAGAAACTTACCTTACCATTTTTGCCAACAACCTCCTGACCGCGGGCCGTCTCCACTTCTGCCACATCAACCCCACGAGAAACTGGATGAGAACCGGACATCACAGCATCACGCTCAGTCTGCAAATCCATAAAAATGGAACCAGAACCTTCCTCAACAGAGGAATTTGGATCTAACAGCACTTCCTGGTGACCCTGCACCTCATCAAAAACCATGTCATCTTCCTCAGACTCACAAATGGAGCACGCCTCCTCAGAACCACAAGAACAGTTACAGTCACTAACATTATCATCTGGACCCGCCATACTACCAGAAACAACACTAGGATTCACTTCAATCTCACTTCCATCTCTAACAGAAGATGTAGATTCACCATCAAAGCTCGGACCAACAGTTTGCAAACCTTGAGTCGCCAGAAGATCTTCAAGATCATCACAGCCCACCAAAACCCTGCCTTCCCTAGCTAACAGAGTTTCAAGACCCTTTTGACAATTAAGCAAATTGGCAAGTTCTCCCTCTTACGAATCTGACTTCGAATCACAGCTGCAAGTTCATCTAAGCTCCAATCTTTGTACTTTAACAGCTTAATCACTTCATTAACCTCATAGGAATCATTAAGCACAGTGGAGATCACAGAACCACCTTCTGCACTCTTAACCGGAATATTCTCATGAAAGGTTTTAAGGGACAATTTTGACCCAGACTTCAACCCAGAATTCTTACCCATCAACAAAAGATGAGAACATCAAATAACAACAAAGAATAACAAGAACCAACAAGAACCAAACGGTCAAACAAAAGAGAAAATAAAACCCAGGTCTACCCTTGCCTTGGAAAGACGCTCATCATTGATGGAGGTTTCTAGTGAGAGATGCTCTGGGGTTGGGTAGCTGATCCTTTCTGGATTTTGTAGGGCTGGTTCTCTTGTTATCTTTCATGCTTAAGGTTTTGTATCTTCTGTGCTTGTTTTGTTTGCTTTGATTCTTTGTGTTATCCTTTTCTTGTGTTTATGGGAAAGAATTCAGGTTTGAAGCTTGGTTCTAAGATGTCTCTTAAAGACTTTCATGATAATGTCCCTGTTAAAGGTGGTGGGAGAGCCACGAGTAAACCTGTTGAGGAGGATTCGTTTGAAGTTAAGCTTGTTCTTGAGCTTATGGAAATTAAGAACTGGGATTTAGTTAAGGTTGCTTCTGTACTGTGCAACCAAATCCGTGAAAGAGTCGACCTTCAGAGATGTGCTGTTGTCAAAAAGGGCCTTGAAGTTTTGCTAGCCCGAGAAGGAAAGGCGTTGGCTGATGGTAAAGATCTTGATGCCGTTTTATTTTCTTGTTCTCAAGCTTCGGGTAGTGGCAGTGGTAGAGATGGTGTTGGAGATGAAGGTGGTGAAGGTATTTCAGCTGTGCATGCGGAGCAAGCTATGCATGGGGAGCAAGATGATGACAGTTGCAGTGGGTTATCATGCTCGTGCGGTAGTCAAGATGAGTGTTCTCTTTGCCGTGATAGTGATTATGAGTCTGAGATGAGTGTGGCTAATGGTGGTTTTGAAGCTCAGTTTGCTCATTCTGGTGGTGATTTTCTGGGCGTGTCAAATGTGGTTGGATCCGAAAGTGGGACTGGTGCTGCTGGTGAAGCAGGTGAAGACCACCTTGTGCTGGATAAAGAGGTGCAGACCACCTTGGACGCAAGCTCTGGTATGGGATCTGTAGAGAAGGTGGACGTGTGTACCATGGGTGTGGCTTATGGGATTGTTGCCAGTCCTACTCGGTTTCCCGCCCAAGTAATTGGTCTCGATATTGGTGGGGCAAGTGACTTGGGGCAGTCGAATGAGGGTGATGGGTGCCCAGTCATAGTGGCGGCTAACCACTGTATAGCTGCTAATGCAGTGTCCTTACCTACCGTGGATGGTTCTCCATCTGCATACGGCACCTTGCATCTTTCTAGTGAGGTCAATCAAGGTAGTCGCTTTCCGGGTGGCAGGTCCTGTGATGTGGCAGACGAGAATCCAGCTCACATGCTTGGTGCTAGAAAGAACGTTAATAATGCTTGTTTATTATATTCTCGTGAGGCTAAGATTGTGGGTGGTTATAGTGGGGCCGATTCCCTTGTTTTGCAAGAGGGGCTTCACGTGGGTGCTGCTAAAGTTTTTTTGGATAATTAATGCTGCTAAAGTTGGTAGTGGGAATATAGTAAAATATGGCTTAGGAGCTCACGTGGGTGGCATGAAAGGTGCCATTAAAGATGCGTGTCCAGTTGTGGAAATTGAAGGCAATGGGAATACTTGGAATTTTGAGAAGGAAAAAAAAGCTGCCTTTGGTGTGAATGCATTAAAAGCAAGTCAATCATGTGGGGCCGGTGGTGTGATAGGGGGCAAGGACTGTGGTTTGTCTCTTGTCAACAATACCTCTATGGCCCATGGAGCTGCGTGTCATGTTATGAAGGGTGGGGATGTTTCTCAAACACGTGAAGTAATTCAAGCACATGCTGATGGGGGCAAGGAGGTTAATTCTAATATTATTATTGATGCGCAAGTCTCTCCAGCTGGCGTCCCTTCTCTGCATGATGTGCCCCGTCCTGAGCATGCAATTGCTTCTGGGGTGCTTCCTCGTGATGATATGGATGGCTTTGGGCTTGTTCATGCTCATGGGGAAAAAACTACTGATAGGTGTGAGCAGTTAGCTAGCTCGGGTTTTGCTGTGCATGATAAGAACACTCTGAATAAAATTGATTCAAATGCTAATTCTACTTTCTCAAGTATTGCTGACCGTGTTTTTATTTGTGGAAAAAATTTTGATGGAGGTGCTAATGGGAAAGTGAGGGTCTCTAGAAAAAATGGGGAAGCTCATTGTCTTGACTCTGAATTTCCTCCTTTAAATCCTTCTACTCATATTGTTAAGAATAATAATTTCCCTTCGGTTTGGAGTAAACCTAAAGCTAACCTGCAGAAACTTTCGAAGAAGGATGTGGGAAATGCCTCAAATGGGATCTTTGTTATTCCTGAAGCTATTATTGATGTGGGTGAGAAACTTTGGGAGTTTGCTTTTGTGGGGCATATTATCGACAAAAATCTCCCTTTTTCCTTGGTGAATGATTGGGCTCGGCGGTCTTGGGGTAATGTTGTGCTTGAAACGATCAAGCTCGAACCGGGATTCTTTCTTTTCAAAGTTGGAAATGAGGCGGCCTTGAATGATATTTTGAATAGCGAACCATCCTTTATTGCAGGAAGACTTATGGTGATCAAACGGTGGCATATTGGGATGACTTTGGAAAAAGAATATTTTTCTAAAATTCCAGTTTGGATCAAATTAAAAAATCTTCCAATAGTTCTTCGTTCTATTGAAGGTTTGGAATTTATTGGCAGCACCCTGGGTAACCCTCTTTATGTTGATCTGGATAATTTTACTAGAATTTGTGTGGAAATTGATGCTGATAAGGAGATCCCAAATTCCATGATTTTTTATTTGGGGAAGGGCGTTACTTCGGAAATTTTCTTTGAGATTCCTTGGAAGCCCTCTAAGTGTGTTAGATGCAAGGTTTTTGGGCATTCCTCCCTGAAATGCCCATCAGGTCAACCGTTAAATCCAAAGAAAGTTTGGCAAGTTAAGAAGAGTGTTCCTTCTGTTCCTAAGGTGATCCCTAAGGCTGCTACTTTTGATGAGAGTATTTCTAAGGATAGGGTTTCTTCTCCCCCAAAGGATGTTTCCTTCACTAGCAATGATACTTTTTTTTTTTTTTTTTTTTTTCTTTTGTGATAGGTAGCTCGGGGCTCTCTTCAAGATCCTCCCGGATATGGGTTCTCTCGGGGGATAGAGCATCGAAACACCAACAGAGGGAGCCTTGCACGTTTTTTATGCAGATTAAGGTCCGTAGGATCATGCGTGTAATTGTCCGTTTTTCCGCTGGTTTTTGTGGCCTCGGATTCTTTGTTCTTTGGGGCTTTGCCCTTTTTGGATCTATAAATTCTTAATTATCCAAAAAAAAAAAAAAAAAAGGATCATGCGTGTAGCTCGCGGTTTGCTACAGTCTGCTAGTGTTTTAAAGTAAGTGTTATTCTCCCTTAGATGGTCGAGCTCTAGACCTTGGTGTCCATGGATGATGGAGCTCTTGGAGTGCTCTGGTTTCCTCCTTTTTGGCTATTGTTTTTCGGTGGGTTATCCTTTCAGCGGTGGCGTAGGGTTGTTTTGCTTCACTCACGGGTTTTCAAGCATGATTTGGCATGGTTTTCAAGAGCTACGTGGGTGCGTGCTGTTGCAACCTTGGCATTGGGTTCTTCATGTGCTGCTGTTTTATAAGTGTGCTGCGGCTAGGGTTGACGTCGAGTTTGATGTTGGCCATGTTGTAGCTGCTATGGAAGGCGATGTGCTACCTTTTGGCAATATGGTGGGTTGTAGTAAGGGCGTGATGCGCCGGATTAGGGCTGCCTTGGGCGAGGTCCCTAAACTGCAGCTTTTGCTGCTGCGTTAAGCTCCCTTGTTGACTTAAGTTTGCGTAAGTGGGTTGGGGTGGCTTTAATGCATTAAATGCATTTGTCTTATCACTTTCATGTGGGCTGCTGGCGAAGTGGGTGGTTTTGCATCATTGTGATGGAGTGTGGGGTCACAATTTCATCATTCCCAACCGCCACTTTCAGGGACTTAGGGATAATATTGCCAACTTCAATCTCAATGCAAATTCTAGCAAAATTTGCTCTACTTCCCATTGCCGTGTGCACATCCATATACAAAGGATTTCCAAGAATGCTTCCAAGATATTCCATGCCTGAGGTTGTTCGAAGAACAAGGGGCACATTAAACAACTTAACCCATATTGGAATTTTTGAGAACCCACCTTTTTTCAGCTCCATACCCGGCTGCCAGTGCTAAAGCACCAAATATCTACCAGCTAAATAGTAAGGGCCTCCATTTAACATTCTAGAAAGAGAATCAAAATCCTTGGCTTTAAACAAGAATAGGCCTGACTCAAACTTGAGAACCTCAGAGATGTCATTACCCCATATCCTTAAAGCCCAATCTCTAACAAAGGTATAAGAAAGGTTTTTATCAAGAACATAACCCAGCAGAGAGTAATTATCCAAAAAAAAAAAACCCAGCAGAGAGAATTCCCAACGAATTTTACCCTCATCCACAACTAAGTCAGGAACATTATACACACCCTCACTAGCATGATCAATAGCTCTTTTGGAAAGCTTAAGTAAATTAGCTTGACTCTTGGGATTATGGACAAGGCTGCTCCATGCACGGGGAAGAGGAGGATTCTGAACAAGTTTATCTTCAGAACCAAAAGCACCACCATCAGTACCCACATGCTTGCCAACTTTGTGAGTATCATTACAAGAGCGAGAATCAAAGGCATCGAGTTTACATTGCGCATCAGAAATAATACGGGATCCAAGTGTCACATTTGAAACACCATGCACATCACGGACTTTAGCCAGGCCCTCAACTCCACGTGGTTTGAGACCACCATCAATACCAAGTGTCACATTTGAACCACCATGCACATCACGGGCTTTAGCCAGGCCCTCAACTCCACGTGGTTTAAGCCTACTATCAAAACCACGGGAAGATTCGTTACTTGCAGCACCACAAGAGATGTTATCTTGAGATGCATTTAATGCTATAAAATTATTCTTCCCCACTAAAGCTGCAACACTATAGCTAGAAGGGAGAGAAGCATGATCAAAAGGGACACCTGGAGGTACGTCTATAGAACCGTCCCCACTCGAATTAAATAAGGCATCAGACACCCCACAAAAGTCTTCACAATGATTAACCACATTTAAAGCATTAAATGCAATCCTCCTCTTGAGACCCTAGCCACTTTTACAAACTGCAAGTGAAGACTCAAGGCCAACACGTGCCCCACCATTCATATCAAAACCATTGGAATCCGCCCCAATATAGTTAGCTTCCAAAGAATCACAAGAGCTTCTAGAACCCAAAACTCCTAACGCATCAGCCTTAGGACGACGTGTTGCATGCAGGTCATGAGAAGCATTAAATGCTACCTCACCTGCTAAAGCCTTACCTGCTAAAGCATCAACACAGGAAGACTGGGTTGCGTGATCTGCATGCATACTAACAGGAGCATAGCAAGACAGCGCACTACCTTGGGCAAAAGGAGCCACTAAAGAACCTGTCCCATTAGAATTTAACCTTATAACCTCCCCACAACAGCCACTCACGCAACCAACTTCACTGTACATAGCTGAACTATAACCAGAACCCACTTTGGATAACTTCGCCAATTCAGATGGGGACGTATGGAGCTGCACGGCAGGTAAAGGACCTGCATACTCAGAGGCTACATCATTAGCCGAAATAAAAACATTGGAAGCCGCACTACCTGCTGCAATGGAAGGAGAGAATGAGCTACACCCGTCTTCCCTAACACAAGAGCTAAGGGATTCTAAAGGAGTCTGCAACTCTTCAACAAGAATAGGAGAGCCAACACCAACGTCCAAGCCATCTTCACAGTCACTGTCTCTACACAAGGAGCAGTCTTCTTGGCTTCCACAAGAGCATGAATCACCACTACAGATATCATCAACCTCCACATCTTCACCATGCGCAGCATTACCAGGCATATCAGACTTACTCTCAACAAGCTTACGTTCCTCACTGGTTTCACCTGTACCAATACTAACAGTAGTACCACTATCAAAAGCTTGCGAACAAGAATGTAAAATGGCATCAAGCTCTTTGCCATCAGCCAAAGCTTTGCCTTCTCGGGCTAGTAATTCTTCAAGACCCCGTTTAACAACACCACATCTTTGCAGGTCCATCCTCTCACGGATTTGGGTGCAAAGAGCAGAAGCAAGCTTTTCTACACTCCATTTCTTAATTTCCATAAGCTTGAGAACAAGCTTAACCTCATAAGAATCATCCTCAACAGTATTGCTAAAAGAACAACCACCACCTTCATCAGGGACATTTTCATGAAAGTCTTTTAATGACATTTTGGATCCGAGCTTCAAACCCGAATTTATACCCATTAAACACAAGGATAAAAAAAGTAACACAAGAACCAAAGCAATCAAAGCTAACACAGGATAAACAGCTCGAATGAAATCTAGTTCTTGTAAGGCTGTTGAGCCTGATTATGGCTTAGATCATGGGAAGAATACTTTTGAGGTTCTTTCGTCTGGTTGTGACTCTGATACTTGTTTGGAGAATGACACCTTTGTCAATCCTCCTGGATCTACTAGAATGAGACTACGTGAAAAGTTGCATGGTTTCAAGAATGCTAGGAAGAAGGGTGCTGTCCCTTTTTAGTCTTTATAGCCTTTCCCCTAGCCTCGTGGGTTGTATGAGGTTCCTTTTGTAGGCTCAGGAGGTTTGTTGGCCTTTTAGGCTGTTAAGCTTTGTCTTGTTGCCGGGTTGGCTTTTGCGCTGTTTTTCCTTTTTGGTTAATAAAATTTCTTGCTTATCCAAAAAAAAAAAATATATGTTATTACTATTTTTAGTCTTTATAAATGTAATAGTAGAAGCTCCCACTATCTCTTTTTAAAAACATTTAACTTTTAAAGTCATGAGTAGTGAGGAGTCTCATATATTACATTTAATCCATAGACATAAAATAAT
>JAESVK010065737.1:0-11032 GCA_017140935.1 Hamamelis virginiana
AATACATTTAAATCTTGGCGCATGGTGAGGAATTAACCTCCCTCACCGTGGTGCGACCAAATTTTGGCGCCGTTGCCGGGGAATTGTGCGTTGAATTAAATTAAAGTTTTAAGGAATTATTCTAGTTGTAATTAGCAATTCTTTCTTGTTCATATTATTTTCTTTTCATTTCGTAGCTTTGATCTACTTTTCTTAATTTCAGGTCACTAAATCTAGGCACTACCACCTGCCGAGCTTGCGCGCTAAAAAGCCCTCGAAGGCTAAAAATTTGCTAAATTTGCTAAACAGGTTGGATAGGACCGCAAAAAGATTAGCGACTTGGAACGAGGGGAGTTTTCTTAGCTCTTTTATTCTTTCGTTAATTATTCAATTCTTACATTCATTGCATTCATTAAGCATTTTGTGGGAGGGTTGTAGAGCTGCATGCACGGTAGGCGTTCCCTATCTCAGGAGTTGCACCCTTTGGACCTTGACCTAGAGCATACTTTGAGAGCCGCTAGGGCTGCTCGTCGAAACACTCAAGAGTCCCCACCGGTCATTGACGTAGAAATGGCCAATGCTTTAGGAAATAATGGGGGTGGAGCTGCTCAGCAGAATCCACCACAACCAATCCCACCCATGTTGTTGCGTGACCACTTTATGCCTAACACTTTCAGTCCCCCATCCTGCATTCAAGTCCCAAATATAGAGGAGCTGACCTATGAGATTAAACAGCAAACCATCCAGATGCTCCCTAACTTTTATGGGTTAGATCGTGAGAACCCGTACGATCACTTGACTGAATTTGTTAACATCTGCAACACCATTAGGATTAGAGATTTCCCTCAAGAGTCTCTACGTCTGTTCTTGTTCCCTTTTTCTTTGAAGGACAAAGCCAAGCACTGGCTTACGTTCCTTGAGCCACCTAGGCCTGTGACTACTTGGGAGGAGCTTCAAAGGCTTTTCCTGGCCCGATATTATTCCATAGTCAAGACCTCCCAGATGCGCCATAGCATTACCCACTTCACCCAAATCGAGGGGGAGTCCTTTTATGAGTCTTGGGAGAGATTGAAAGAGTTGATTAGACTTTGCCCACACCATGATATCCCTAAGTGGCAAATAGTGCAATCTTTTCTTAAAGGATTGAGAGAGAGGGATAGGCAATTAGTCCATTCGGCTTGTGGAGGGTCTGTTTTGAGAAAGAGTGACAATGAAGTTTGGGCATTGTTTGAGACTATGAGTGAGGATTCCTACCATATGGAATCCATGGGTTTGTCTGAGAGAGAGAAAACCGCACCAACACCATCCTCCTCTTCATCTAAGAAAGGAGGCATTTATGAGATTGAAACCACTTCTTCCAATCAAAACATTGAGGTGTTGTCCAAGAAATTAGACCAACTCATAGCTCTTCATGAGAAGCCTTCCAAGGCCATAGTCAATTCAGTGTCTGAATTTTGTTCCATATGTTCGGACCCTACCCATGATACTCTGTCTTGTCCCATGGCGG
This sequence comes from Hamamelis virginiana, assembly GCA_017140935.1. Taxonomy (NCBI): domain Eukaryota; kingdom Viridiplantae; phylum Streptophyta; class Magnoliopsida; order Saxifragales; family Hamamelidaceae; genus Hamamelis; species Hamamelis virginiana. Next base: position 1,487 of record JAESVK010065737.1, read on the forward strand.
GGCAATACCCCGAATTCATCCAAGAGCATGTCAATGTTGCCCAAGGGTATGTGCCATCTAGGAGTGACCCTTACTCAAACACTTACAACCCGGGATGGGCAAATTACCCAAACTTTCGTTGGGGTCAACAATAACCACCTAGGCCTCCAATCCAATCTTCTCAACCCATGAGACCCAATTACCAAGGACCTAATCAGGGCATGGTTGCACCTTATAGGCCTCCCCAACCTCAGAATCAATACCAATCTCAAGGCACCATGGTGCCTCATTCTCAACCATCTTACCATCCTCCGTCCCAACAAGTTGTCCAAGCACCACAATCCCAACAACTTCAAAGAACCCCGGGATTTGAAGAGCAAGTCTTAAGTGCTCTAAAAGCCATGGAAGCCAACAATCAATTGCTTCATTCTCATTCGCAATCCATTGCCAAGCTTGAGACCCAAGTGGGCCAAATAGCAGCTTCTTTGAACCGTAGGGAAGAGGGTAAATTGCCTAGCCAACCAATTAAGAATCCCAAGGGAGCTTATGTGGCTGAGAGTTCTACCTCTCAAGAGCCGGTCAAGCATGAGGATGTGCAAGCCATTACCGTTCTTAGAAGTGGGAGAGTGGTGGATAATAGGATAGGAGAGGATGTCATGGAGGAGGATGGTTCACCTCCAGTTGTAGAGGTGGGGAGTGATGAAAGTAGCAAAAGAAAAGAGAGAAGTCCTGAGAAAGAGGTTGTTGAAGAGATAGAGAGGGATAACTTTCCTTCTAGAGTAGAAGACCCCGTGGCATGCTATGTGCCCAAAGCTCCTTTTCCTTCGGCGCTTGTGTCGCCTTCTAAAAAAGCTAAGAAAGGAGTTTCTGTTGATGATATGTTGGAGGTATTTAAACAAGTGCGAATCAATATTCCACTACTTGAGGCTATCAAACAAATCCCATCTTATGCCAAGTTTTTGAAGGATCTTTGCACCCATCAAAGGAGAGAGCGTGTGCATTTAGCTCAATCCTCTGCACTTGTTGACATAGCTAGTGCAGTCTGCCAATATCAAATCCCTGTTAAGAAGAGTGACCCTGGAACACCCACAATACCTTGTTTCCTAGGAGATCATTTTGTGGATAGAGCTTTGGTAGACTTTGGGGCTAGTGTGAACATTCTTCCATACTCGGTGTATGCGAAGATGGAGTTAGGAGAGTTAAGGCCCACACCTACTGTTCTCCAGTTTGCTGATAGGTCCACCAAGGTACCTAGGGGAGTTCTACAAGATGTCCTTGTTAAAATTGAATCCTTTGTCTTCCCTGCCGACTTTATAGTCCTAGACATGGAGCCTGTGGACAGTAATAGACCCCAAATCCCTTTGATTATAGGTAGACCTTTGTTGGTGACCGCCAATGCAGTTCTTCACTGCAAATCTGGAATCATGGAGGTGTCTTTTGGCAACATGAAGGCCAAGCTGCAAGTTTATCATGCGGCTAACCATCCTCATCACTTTGAGGAATGTTCATTTGTGGATATTATTGATGAGCTAGTGGAAGAGTCCCTCCCATTCATCCTTACTGAAGAGCCCTTGGAGGCATGCCTTGCCTACTTTGATATTGATAGCTTTGATATAGACTCATGCATCGAGGAAGTTAATCAAGTTCTAGAGTCATCCCAATCCATAGGTAGCCTAACTTGGAAACCTACACCCGAACCATTACCACCGTTGGCTAGTACACCTATGCCTAGCTCGTTGGAGTCACCTCCGACACTTGAGCTCAAACCTTTGCCTTCCCATTTGAAGTACACATTCTTAGGGCCCAAAGAGACTCTCCCTGTCATTATTGCCTCTGATTTGAGTGACTTACAAGAGAGAGCCCTAATTGACACTCTGAAAAAGTATAGGGAAGCAATAGGTTGGTCGGTGGCGGATTTGAAAGGGATTGACCCATCCATTTGTATGCATCGTATTCACCTTGAAGAGGGGGTTAGGCCATCTAGAGAAGTCCAAAGAAAACTAAATCCTAATATGAAGGAAGTGGTGAAAAAGGAAGTGCTTAAACTTTTGGATGCGGGTATCATATACCCCATCTCTGACAGTGAGTGGGTAGCTCCTACCCAAGTTGTCCCCAAAAAGTCTGGAATTACTGTAGTAGCCAATGATCAGGGTATTCTAGTCCCAACTAGAGCCACTACAGGATGAAGAGTTTGTGTTGACTATAGGAAACTCAATTCTAAGACTAGAAAGGACCATTTCCCACTCCCTTACATTGATCAAATCCTAGAAAGGTTGGCGGGTCAAAGCTATTATTGTTTTCTTGATGGTTATTCTGGATATAACCAAATAGCTGTGTACCCCGAGGACCAAGAGAAGACCACCTTCACATGCCCTTTTGGCACTTTTGCCTTTAGACGTATGTCCTTCGGTTTGTGTAACGCGCCTAGTACATTCCAAAGATGTATGACGGCAATCTTTTCCGATATGATAGGTGAGTTTCTTGAGGTTTTCATGGATGACTTCTCTGTTTTTGGATCCACCTTTGATGAGTGCCTTTCTCACCTTGACAAAGTGTTGAATAAGTGTTGTGAGAAAAACTTGGTGTTGAGTTGGGAGAAAAGCCATTTTATGGTTCAGGAAGGCATAGTCTTGGGGCATGTAATTTCTGAGAGGGGAATTGAAGTAGATAGGGCTAAGGTTGAATTGATAGCCAAACTACCTCCCCCAACCACTGTTAAACAAATCCGGTCATTCTTGGGGCATGCGGGTTTCTATAGAAGATTCATTAAGGACTTTAGCAAGATTGCAAAACCCATGTGCAATTTACTGGCCAAGGATGCCCCATTTGTTTTTGATAAAGATTGTATGGAAGCTTTTGAAAAGCTGCGCTCTTCCTTGAGCACCGCCCCAATTATGCAAGCACCCAATTGGTCCCTTCCATTTGAGGTTATGTGTGATGCCTCTGACTATGCAATTGGGGCGGTTTTAGGGCAGAAACTAGGGAAGGACTCTCATGTTATCTATTATGCTAGTAAAACCCTTGTTGATGCCCAAATCAATTACACCACAACCGAGAAGGAACTCTTAGCAGTGGTCTTTGCATTCGATAAATTTAGATCATATCTTCTTGCATCTAAGGTCTTTTTTTTTTTTTTGGATAATTAAGAAATATATTACCAAAAAACCAAGAATTTACAACAAAGAGCAAAGCACGAGCCTCACCAAGAGGCTAACAGCAAAGACCAAAGCCAAACAAACCTCTTACAACCCAAGAGGCAAGACACTCAAAAAGACAAACTAGGGAACATCCCTCCCTCGGGAATTTTTAAGAGAATGAATTTTATCTTTGAGTTTCTTTTTGAGAGACTTTCTAGACAGAGTAACATCATTAAAGTTGCAGTCCACCAATCCCGAAAAATCCAACTGAGCATCATCAGTAAGACTGTCATCAAGACTGTCATCAAGCACGCTGAACTGATTACTCGTATCACACCCCTTCCTAACCACGGGGACATTTTCCTTAACACTGGGAACTTCATCATCTTTAGCCTTAGAGCCGGAGATCTCGATCCACTTATCACTAAGTACAGCAGGAACCAGAGGTTCTTTTTTCCTCCAAACTTTAACAGTCTTGGAAACAGAAGGAGCATGAGGAATAGAGGGGCACTTCAACAAAGAATGGCCAAACACATTACATTTCTCGCACCGAGAAGGAAACCAAGGAATCTCAACTCCAATCTCAGCAATCTCACCATTACCAACATCCACTTTCAGAAATTTAGGAATAACCTTGTGGGCATCAAACTCAATGCATACACGGGCAAAACTGGCTCTACTACCAGTGGCAGTATGCATATCCATAAACAGAGGCCTACCTAAAATACTTCCCAGAAATTCCATACCCTTGGTGGTACGCAAAACAAGAGGAACATTGAAAAACTTGGTCCAAAGAGGAATACTGGAAAGACAATCTTTCTTTAATTCCATACCCGAAACCCACTGTTTGAGAACCAAAAATTTACCTGCAATGTAATAAGGACCCCCAGATAAAATTCTATCAAGAGCTTCCAAATTACTAGCTTTGAAAAGGTAAAACCCATTATCAAACTTAAGCACTTTAGTTACATCTTTTCCCCAAATCCGAGAAGCCCAATTACTAACCATATGAAATGGAAGACTTTTGTCAAGCACATACCCCAAAATGGAAAGATCCCATTCTTTTTTCCCTTCCTCAATAACCACAGACGGAACTGTAAATATACCCTCTTTACCTTCCTCAATATCCATGCTAGAAAGCTGGAGCAACTTTGAAAGCTTTGCAGGGTTATGAACAAGACTGCTCCATGTTCTAGCAGAAGGAGCTATATTACCAGCCTGAACAGAAGGAACGACTCCCACAGAAGCCGACTGCAACGGAGGAAACTCAGAATTATCATGCTGCAGATCAACCCCAGAAATACCCGGATTGGTATTACCAAACTGAAGACCATTACCACCACGAGAGAAATTTGTTGCATGCATACCATGCAAGCCATGCATGCCACGAGAAACAAGAGGCTGTCTTGCATCTAAGGTCATTGTGTTTTCTGATCACGCTGCATTGAAATACCTTCTGTCCAAGAAAGAGACCAAGCCTAGATTGATTAGGTGGATACTCTTGCTCCAAGAATTTGATTATGAGATTAGGGACAAGAAAGGTTGTGAAAATGTTGTAGCGGACCATTTGTCAAGAATCATGGTTGACCCATCCTTGGACATTGTACCCATTAAGGATAAATTCCCCGATGAGCATATTTTGACCATTTCGGATCATCACTTGCCTTGGTATGCTCACATCATCAATTATCTTGTCACGGGACTCATCCCATCGGATTGGGACAAGAATAGGAAAAATCGTTTTTTTTCACAAATCAAATATTATTTTTGGGAAGATCCTATTCTTTTTAAATATTGTGCGGATCAAGTAATCCGTAGATGTGTCCCGGATCATGAGGTGCGAGATATTTTGAGATTTTGCCATACCTTGGCATGTGGGGGTCACTTTAGTGGGAAGAAGACTGCGGCAAAAGTCTTGCAATGTGGGTTCTTTTGGCCTACAATCTTTAGGGATGCCTTAGAGTTTTGTAAGACTTGTGAGAATTGCCAAAAGATGGGGAATATTTCAAAAAGAGACATGATGCCCTTGAGCCCAATTCTGATAGTTGAAATCTTTGATGTGTGGGGCATCGACTTTATGGGCCCATTCCCAGTCTCCCATGGTTATGAGTACATTCTTGTTGGGGTTGATTATGTGTCCAAGTGGGTGGAAGCAGTGGCCACTCGAACAAATGACCACAAGGTTGTGGTGAAATTTTTGCAAGAAAATATCTTTTCTAGATTCGGGTTTCCTAGGGCTATCATTAGTGATGGAGGCTCTCACTTCAATAATAGGCCTTTTGCGGCTTTAGTTGCCAAGTACTCCATCACTCACAAAGTTGCCACCCCTTACCACCCTCAAACTAGTGGCCAAGTGGAAGTGTCGAATAGGGAAATCAAGCACATCTTAGAGAAGACCGTTAGGCCCGACCGAAAAGATTGGTCATTGCGCTTAAATGATGCACTTTGGGCATATAGGACGGCTTACAAGACCCCTATTGGCATGTCCCCTTATAGACTTGTTTTTGGAAAGCCTTGTCATCTTCCCGTGGAATTGGAGCACAAAGCTCTATGGGCCATAAAGAAATTTAATTTTGAAATTGATGAAGCGGGATTGCATCGAAAACTACAACTTAGCGAGTTAGAAGAGATTCGCAATGATGCTTATGAGAATTCCAAAATTTATAAAGAAAAGATGAAGGAATTCCATGATAGTCACATCAACAGAAAATCTTTTGAACCCAATCAAAAGGTGTGGCTATTCAACTCTAAATTGCGTCTCTTTCCTGGCAAGCTAAGATCCCGATGGGATGGTCCTTATCTTGTGGTCAAGGTCCTTCCCCATGGGGCTGTTGAGATCAAAAACCCGAAGACTGGGGCTCAATTCACGGTAAATGGTCAAAGGCTCAAGCCTTACATTGAGGGGGTTAGTGATGATACCATTCAAGATGGCCTTGTGGTGGAGATTATGTCCTTGGAGGACCCGATCTATGATTCCATTTAGTGGATTGCAAGACGTCTGGCTGAAGACGTAAAATTTAGCTCTTCTTGGGAGGAAACCCATGTGTTTGTTTACTTTGATTTCTTTGCTTTTGTTGTTAGTTGTGCATAGTAGAGCCTTGGAGAGGGTGTTTCCTTAACATTGGGGACAATGTTCCATTTAAGTTGGGGGGGAGCATTCATTCCATTCATGGCTATTTTTGCTTATTTAGTTATGATGTGTTGATAGTTATGTTGTGTAGATTCTTTTTGAAGCATGTTCATTGAAATGGCTAGTTGATTGAGTATGCATGTTTTGAGCCATGTTTTTCGAACTGTTGCATAATCCCTCTTTGAAAGCTAGTTTTAATGTCTTGAAATTGATCACTTACACGAGCTTATATGAATTAATAATCTAGTTGATTGAGTTGAGTTAAATCATTTGATTAGTGGAGATTGAAACCTTATACTTGCTTTTGGAGCCTTTCTTTTATTTTTGGGAGGATGTAATTACTCTATTCTTTTATTCAGCATTTTTTGGTTTCTTGCTTTGTGCTCATGCTTGCAATTGTGTTGATTAGAATTCTCATATTTGCATTGTGATTGATCAATTGAGAACATTTCTAGTCTTTTTGAAAAATGATTTTAGGCCTTCTTTTGTGTTTGTAGCCTTGTGTTTTTGTCGTGTCGTGTTATCCCTAGCACCCATTGTTGAGCTTAAACACTTGCCATTTCATTCAAAGCCTAGGAAGCCTTTTTGGAGTGTCCATTTGAGGTAAAGGGGGATTTATAGTCTTCAAAAGCCATTTCTTTGTCCAGCAGCCTACATCTATCGATAGCCACCTTGGTCTATCGATAGATGCCACCTTCTGTACCTCCATTGTCTATCCATATATAAAAAAAAAAAAAAAAAAAAAACCTCGGAAATTCTTACCCATGTCCAGAAACCTGTACCTATCGATAGGTGGTTTGACCGCTATCGATAGGTCAGCTATCGATAGCGGTCATTCTATCTATCGATAGAGATCTCGTAATTTTGAAAAAAATAAAACCGCTACGACCCTTTCACTTCCCATTCCCGCCTGAAACGGTTTTGGACGGTTTCTCTCCAACCGTTGCACCCCCACCCGCACGAACTGCTGCCCATTCATCTCCATTGAAGGCTATTTAATCTCCCCTTCCCTAAGTTGTAGGTAAGTTGTGCTTTTTCTGGGTTGAGTGAGTTTTGTTGGGTTGCTGAATAGTTTAAGGGTGTTGTGTTCGCTGTTATTGTGGGTATAGTGTAGTGAGTGTTGTGTTGTTCTCTGAAAATGAGTCGTCCCCACCGTCCGTCTGCTACCCGTCGTTCTACATTGGCTGAGTCGGATTCCGAATCCAGCGATTATACGGTGCCACCCCCTGCGCCTGCACTCCGCCGACGTGGTTCGTCTTCCCGCACTCCTCGTCCTCTTGTGGATGAGGACTATGTTATGGAGGAGGAGCAGGAATTTCAGGATGTTGGAGAAGAGACCGGGGAGGGTCCCCGCAGAAATCTGGAAAGTTTCACCAATCAAGGGCGTAGGGTGAGCATGCACAGCCAGCCTAGCCAGAGAGTCGCCTATGAAAATTCCATAAGGAGGCGCAAGTTCAACGTGGAAAGGTATGTGGACACGCGCCACATTGATGTCGAGCATATGATAATCCGGGTGCTGAAAGCCCGTCAGTTGCAGGCTTGGATGGTGAAGGGGGGAGGGTACAAACCCTCGCTAGTGCGTGAGTTCTATCTTACTGCCCAGTTTCGGGATGATCAGCCGGAGATGCTGCACGCCACTGTCCTAGGGCACCCAGTCCGTTTCAGCATTAATGATATAGCCCAGTACCTCCGCTGCCAGCGCCCCATGGGTGATGTGTTTTTGGCCTCCCATCTGCGTGCCATGGAGAAGTCCCTACGGGAATGTGCTGAAATTGTTTGTGTGGAGCCCAACCTTGTGCTGCAGAACTTCACCACTGGGAATATGCACGTCGTTTATGCTGTTATGAACAAATTGCTATACACTAATCTCAGGGCGCGAGGGAGTGATTCTGACATACCCCTCGAAGGGGTGCGACTTCTGCTCGAGTTCATGGACGACGGACCGTTTGATACACCGCTCCTAATTTTCAACGAGATCAAGGCCTACATCTCTACGCACCCGCGCAATAACATGCCATTTCCGTAGATGATCACGTATTTCGTGATGCGTGCGGGAGTCGATGCGCAAGAGCAGCTTTTGTGGGGCGAGGGCCCAATTACCCAGACGACTATTACTCGGAGCATAGCAGCGAGTCAGGCTGCTAGGCGAGCGAGGGCCGCTCCAGTTGCACCCGCGCAGCCCGAGGAGACACCACAGCCGGCCAGATCCGATCCCCAGTATTTCCCGTCCGGCGCTGCCCCTTTGATGACCGATAGGCAGCTTCTGCAGAGCATATGGCTGGAGCAGCGCTCATTGATTGAGGGACAGAGGGTTATGACCGAGACTGTCGGGCGGCTTACGCGCCAGGTTAGGGCTCTTTGGAGGAATCAGCGTGGGGAGGTCCTCTCGGATGTTGAGTTGGGTCTCTTTGCTCCATCTCTACCTCCTCCAGAGACAGGCGATGCTCCGTATGAAGATGATAACCCCGCAGGGGTGTGATGATTCGTGACCGTGTTTGGGATTGCTTCGTTGGGACTTGTTTATGTTTATGTTAGTTAGAGTTTTCTTGTTTAGGGTTTGTTGGTGGTGGTGTGTTTACTTTGTTTTTATTTATGTTGGTTTTGTGTTTGTTTAGTGTGTTTAGGTTTTTCGAGAATGGCCGGGTAGTAACCTTAACCGATTGTGTAGCCATTCTCGTTTTGGTGTTTCCTTTTTCTATGTAACCGTGGTCGTTATATGCTATTATAGTCCTTTATGATTTCCTAAAGTCTATTGTTCTCTTTTTGATCATTCATGTCATGCATGCATGGATTTATCTGTCTACGTGGTTGCATTTGTGAGCATTCCACTTGCCTGATTGTCTTCTCTTGATGCTTTAACGTGTGAGAATACTTGCATGTATTTTTATAATCGTCACGGGCTTCATTGATAACCCATCGTGTGTGATTGTCTTGAGAGTGATATTCCGGTGAGATTTTGAAATCGAAGCTTGCCATTTGGATTGAAATTCGGCTTAACTTGACTGAGGATTTAATTTGTGAAAGCTCCGTTGCACTTGCACGTCGGACATATTTACTTAGTTGATTAAGAGGATTGTTGCAATAGTACGTCATTTTTGCGCCATGCATGTATATCCTATCAACTTCCACGTAGTGTTGCATGCTAATCTCATAGTCATTGTATTTAGTTTTCTCTCTTATTTTGATTTCTCCCTTTCGATTTGCATCATTGTGAGGTGTCGCTAGGGACTAGCAACATGTAAGTTGGGGGGTGTGATTGCTCGCAATCATATGCTCTAATTTCATAGTCGTTAGACCCAA
>JAESVK010065741.1:0-10121 GCA_017140935.1 Hamamelis virginiana
TCCATTAATCCTTTCAATTCTCCTTTTACCTCTTTTTGACATCAACAGTTTGGCGCCGTCTGTGGGAACGAGGAAGTCGTTATTTCGACTATACACTCATCAACAATGGTGGTTACACGTTCCGGAATCCTTAACAATGACGATCTCAACGTCACAAACCCGGCGAACACTCAGATCAGCGATCCGTCTCACCAACAAGAAGACAGACCGGCGAAATCACTCTTGCCAAGCGAACCACAATGTCCTACTCTCGACTCTCCAACAATTCCACCTCTAAGGAATGAATTAGGATCGTCCTCTAACGATCCTTATCAGATCCAGTTCCTCAACATGCAAAAACAAATAGAGAGTATGGCATTAATCATTCAAGCTCTAACTCGGCAGCAAGAAATACTTCTATCACATGAGGCTCATAACAATTCTCCTCAAAACCCACCACCAGTCGTCCTAATACCTCGACAAGCTGAAGAACGAGAAACAGTCCGACCTCCGCCCCCAAAGAAGGTAGCCGTAGAGAGCAGACGGTCGGCACAACACGACGAAAGGAGCAAACGCCAGGAGGAGGAGGATAGTAGTTCAGAGGTCGGGTCGAGAAGGCGACCAACAAATCTAGAACGACCACAACAGGTCGGAGAACATGTTGGCGAAGGTTCTCGAGGGACGAGAGGATCGGCACTAAGACGATATCAACCGGAAGCCACCCGAATTATTCCATATCCGAGAAGGAATGAACAAACCAGAGAAGTTCGGTCTGAAGCTAGAGAGATTGATCGTTCCTCCCCATTCATTTCCAAGATCCTTCAAACTACCAACCATCGACTCCTATGATGGAACCACTGATGCAAGAGAACATGTTCTTATCTTCAAAGATCACATGTATCTCAAAGGAGTTTCCGATCCAATCATGTGCCGAGCATTCCCGATGACTCTGAAAGGATCGGCCCGAATTTGGTTCCAGAGGCTCGCTCCAAATTCGATCGGATTATTCCAAGGTTTGAGCATGGGGTTAATAGCCCATTTCGTCGGTAGTCATAGACCCAAGAAGCCAGCCACATATCTTTTGAACATTGTTCAGGAAAGAGATGAAAGTCTGAAATCTTTTCTACAACGATTCAGCTCGGCACTCCTCGAAGTAGATGTCATGAACAAAGGGGTTGCTATTGCAGCAATGATAAAGGGACTCCGAGCACAGAGTTTGAGAATCTCTTTTGCAAAGAGGGAGCCAAAAACACTCACCGAGTTGCTAGAGCGCGCGAGAAAGTACATCGGGGTAGACAATATATATGACACCGATAAAAAAGATCGGGATAAGGCCCAAAAACGGAAGGGCGGGGATCAAGATGAACGAAAGCAACCCGAGATGAAGCAAAAGACCGAGGCTGTCGACGAACGTCAATCCCCGCCAAGACGCTTTTCGTCTTTCACCCCACTCCGTCTGCTGATCAATGCCATTTTAAGTGAAGTCGGACATCAACCATATGTGAAATGGCCCCTTAGAATGAGATCAGATCCCAAAAAAAGGGATAAAAACAAATGGTGCGCCTTCCACAAAGATCATGGCCACCTTACTGAAGATTGTTTTGACCTTAAAAATGAGATCGAGGGTCTCATCAAAAGGGGGTTTCTAAAAGAATTTGTGGATCCACCAAAGCAAGATAACAACACGCAAACTAGCATCACAAGATTTGAAGACTGACCTAATCAGCCTCAAAGATTGGCGGGGGTCATCGACACTATCCATGGAGGATTCACCTATGCTGGAGAAAGTAGGTCGGCAAGAAGGAGATATGCCCGATCCGCACATGCGATTCCATCAAATCATGTGTACGGGCTGTCACATCAACAATCCAGTCGTTATGGATTATTGACCTTCTCCCAGGAAGACCTCAAAGGAGTACACCTGCCACATGATGACCCTTTGGTCATAAAAGCAATCATCTCCAACTATGAGGTCAGCAAAATCTTGATGGATACGGGAAGCTCGGCAGATATTCTTTTCGTGACTGCTTACGAAAGAATGGGAAGAAAAGTCACCGATCTTTCGCCAATGCATACCCCCCTCATAGGTTTCAACGGGTCCTCTCTACACCCATTGGGATGGACGACCTTGCCCATCACAATTGGAGATCCACCCACACAGGCAACAAGGGATGCCACCTTTATGGTTGTTGATTGCCCTTCGGCCTACAATGCAATAATTGGACGACCGACCTTGAACGACATTGGAGCGGCCACATCCACTCTTCATTTGTGTATCAAATTCCCGACCACACACGGGACAGGAGTAGTAAGAGGCGATCAAGCCTTAGCCAGGTTGTGTTTCAATATATCACTGAATAAAGAGGACATTTTTCAAGAAAATCGTCCTACACAACTCTCTGACCCATCAAGCAGCGCGATGAACACAACATTGCAACCCGACCCCAGACAAATTCATCCTTTATACCAATTAAAGGAGAATGAAGCCGGGATGGAGGACCTCCGAGATGAAAGCAGCTCCTCAACATCCCCTTTGGAGGGATTGATCGAATTCCAGGTCCACCCCACAGACCCGAACAAAACGGCAATAATCGGTTCAGAATTATCCACTCAGATAAAAACCGACCTAATATCCTTCTTGCGAAGAAATTGGGATATATTCGCTTGGGGGCATGAAGATATGCCCGGGATTGACCCAGAAGTAGCTGTGCACAAGCTATTAGTAGACCCGACCTTCAAACCAGTGCGACAGAAGAAAAGGGTCTCCTCTGAAGAAAAAGCTAAAGCCATCAAGGAGGAAGTACAAAAGCTTCTCAAAGCAGGATTTATACGAGAAGTATTTCACCCCGACTGGCTTTCCAACTGCGTCGTGGTCAAGAAAAAAACGGGTAAGTGGAGAGTTTGCATAGATTTTACCGACCTGAACAAAGCCTGTCCCAAAGACAGCTTCCCTCTTCCCAGAATCGATCAATTGGTGGACGCCATGGCAGGGCATGAGCTTCTAAGTTTCATGGATGCTTACTCGGGTTACAACCAGATCATGATGCACCCGACCGATGAAGAGAAAACTTCTTTCATAACAGTAATCGGAATGTTCTGTTTCCTCCGAATGCCTTTCGGACTTATGAACGCAGGGTCAACTTATCAACGCACTGTAACTAGAATGTTCGGTCTACTCTTAGGATCGACGATGGAGGTGTATATAGATGATATGCTCGTAAAAAGCTTGAAGGCTCCCGATCACATCCAGCATCTGGATGACGCTTTCTCTATCATGAGAAAGTTTGGAATGCGCCTCAACCCGACCAAATGTTCGTTCGGGGTTGCTTCGGGAAAATTCTTGGGCTTTCTCGTCACTGCAAGAGGAATTGAAGCAAACCCCGATCAAATCCGAGCTCTCCTCGATATGAAATCCCCTACAAATATCAATAGAAATACAACGGCTCACTGGTCGGATGGCCGCCCTAAATCGGTTCATTTCCAAATCTTCTGAAAAGGGAGCCCACTTTTTCAGAATTTTGAAGGGAAATAAAAGATTTCATTGGACTCCCGAAGCCGAGGCAACCTTTCAACAACTGAAGATTTACCTCGGTTCACCGCCATTGCTTTCAAAACCTGAACTCAATGAAACGCTATTCCTTTACCTCGGTGTCTCTCAAACCGCAGTAAGTTCAGTACTTATTCGAGAGGATAAAGGAATCCAAAGACCGATCTACTATGTTAGTAAGACTTTGGCCGGTGCAGAAAGTAGATACCCCTTCCTTGAGAGATTGGCCTTTTCCGTTGTAACAGCAGCTCGAAAGTTGAGACAGTACTTCCAGGCTCATCTGATAATCGTCTTGACTGACCAACCTCTGAGACATGTCCTTTACCGACCGGATTCATCGGGAAAGATTCATCGGGAAGAATGGTGCGATGGGCAGTTGAACTGGGAGAATTTGACATAGACTACCGACCTCGTCAAGCCGTCAAAGGACAAGCACTTGCCGATTTCGTTGCGGAGTTCACTCCCGAAGCATAAAAAGAACCGACCCCTTCGCAAAGTGAAGTAAACGAACCACTTCCCCGACCTCCAAATTGGCACCTTTTTGTAGATGGATCATCGAACTGCAAGGGATCGGGAGCAGGGATCTTGTTAATCTCACCCGAGGGAGAAAAGATTGAAATGGCTTTGAGGCTCTGTTTTAAGGCTACGAACAACGAGGCAGAATACGAAGCATTATTGGCCGGACTCCAAATGGCTTCCGACCTCCTTGTTCGGTATGTGCATATCTTCAGTGACTCCCAATTAATTGTCAACCAGATCAAAGGAATCTACTTGGCCAAAGAACCAGTCATGCAAAAATATCTCGCCGAAGCAAAAGAGGCCTTCAGCAAATTTGCTTCGATCTCTATCAGCCAAGTTCCAAGGGAGGAGAATTGTCATGCAGATGCACTGGCCAATCTTGCATCAGCTGTTCGAACTGATATATCCCGATCAATTGTTGTCAAAATCTCCGAACATCCTCATATCAACATACGAAATAAATCAGTCTTCGTGGTTCAGAACGATCGCTCATGGATAGACCCGATCAAAGATTATATCAGTTCGGGAACCCTTCCTCCCGACAAAGCAGAAGCACGCCGGGTAAAAAGCAAAGCTGCACGATATTGCGTTATTAATGACTGCCTGTATCGACGATCCTATTATGGACCGTGCCTACGATGTGTCCTACCCGATGAAGCCGACTACGTCTTACGAGAAATCCATGAGGGAATCTGTGGGGACCATGCCGGTGCCAGATTACTGGCGAAAAAAGCCGTTCGACAAGGTTACTATTGGCCGCATCTAGAAAAAGATGCCACTGCTTTGGTCCGAAAATGCGACAAATGTCAGAGATTCGCCCCGATCTTGCATCAGCCGCCTACAACGCTGACCCCGATCACAAGTCCTTGGCCTTTCGCACAATGGGGAATTGATATAGTTGGCCCGCTTCCTAACTCGAGGGAGCAAAAGAAATTTTTGGTTGTAGCTATCGATTACTTCACTAAATGGGTTGAGGCCAGACCAGTAGCCCAAATCACTGAAAGCAGCATAAGAAGCTTCATTTGGGAAAGCATCATTTATCGGTTCGGGATACCTCGGGTTCTGATTGCCGACAACGGAACTCAATTCAACAACGCTAGATTACGAAAGCTATGTAGTGACCTCAGCATTCAAAATAACTTTTCTTCACCAGGTCACCCTCAGGCAAATGGACAGGTCGAGGTAACTAATCGGACGATCATCCGCTCACTGGAAATGAGGTTGGAAAAAGCTAAAAGATTGTGGGTAGACGACCTTCCATCGGTTCTCTGGGCGTATCATACTACAAGTCGGGTTTCCACAGGTGAGACCCCGTTTTCTCTTACATTCGGAACTGAAGCGGTCATCCCGGTTGAAATAGGCATGCCGACCTACCGAATTGAAACATTCAACGAAGAAAGAAATGATCATGAACTCCGATTTAATCTTGACATGTTGGAAGAAAAGCGAGAAGAAACCCGACTCCGAATCGCTTCCTACAAACATATTATGGCACGGGCATACAACAAGAATGTAAAGACTAGACATTTCCAACCAGGCGACCTGGTTCTCAAAAAGATCCTCAATCCCAACAAGCTTGAACCGAACTGGGAAGGGCCATACAAAGTTCGTCATTTTAATCAGATCGGTACGTATTGGATTGCTGATTTGGACGGCAAACTAATTAAGCGACCTTGGAACGTCGAACACTTGAAAAAGTACTACCAGTAGGGAACACATTCTCTTTTGTAAAAATCGGAGCATATCAAACCATGTGTTGCTACCCGATTACTTGTCCTCGAGACAACTTTTGATATATGTTTTTTATTTTTATATATAAAATGTCTTTTACCCGATTTCATCCATGTGTTTGTATGTGTTGATCTGCTTCACTTTTTTATGCTCTTATATATGTCCGATATATTTTTACATCCTGATCTCATTATCTTGTCTTAACCTGTTTCGCTTTGATAAGATATATTATTACATCCCGATCTCATCATCCTTGTTTGTTTGTGTTAACATGTTTCGCTTTTTCTTTCTCACGCTTTTATATTAGTACGATATATTGTTGCATCCCGGCCATTAAATTAATTATGACATGGTTACTGTTCCCTGATCTCATTTACTTGTCAAATCATTACAAATGTGCTTTGAAATACTATTTCACTTATTTGCATTCGACACAGAAGTCCCAATTCAAATTTTGGGCCAGCAAAAAACAAAGCGTTGTTTTTGCTCCTACTGATAAATGAGTTTGATCAGGGGGCATAAACGTCTCAACGTTACCCCTAGATACCATGGTATCCTTATTGTAATACAAAACGATCTCTTCTTAAAGAGTTCGGCTATAATCTCTTCTTAAAGAGTTCGGCTACAATCTCTACTTAAAGAGTTCGGCTTTGAATTCATAGATATCATTTAAACCCCGAACTTGGGGCAAAGGAAAAAACATACAATAAATCATCCTGACAAAAAAGACTTCACTAGAAAACTACTTTTCATTAAAGAAAGAAATGTTCATACAAGCATAGAAAGATGGATTGATAAAAAGAAAGATCAGTCATCAACATGAATGGTCTGATCATGAGACGTCGGAGTTTGAGGGTCCGGAAGGGAAGGAAGATCAGCAGATACAGGAGTCGTAGAATCCGGCAGATTCTGTCCAGCCCCTTCTTGTTCGGCATCCGCATCCCCATCATTTTCTTCAGGATTCACCAGCTCGGCAGGAGACTTCTCAGCAGCACGTCTGGCTTTAAACTCTTCAAGAGTGACACCTGACAAATCAATGTCAGGATAAAATTGAGCCACAAGACCTTTTGCAGCTTCAAAGCCCTGAACCAAGAATGGGACTGCCGAACTAACGGCCAGAGCTTTCAGTTCGGAGGAAGATTTGTATTCTGATAGAGACTTCTCAATAGCTTCCATTTCGGACTCCCGAACTTTCTCAAGATCAGCCTTCAGATCTTCGATCTGTCTCTGCAAATCATCATCCCTTTCTTTCGATTTGGTTCTCTCCTCCGCCAAAGCCTCTTTTGCATCCCGAGCTTCAGCAAATTTTTGATCGGCAGCTTCCTTCAACTTATTATTTATTATCTCAATCGAGCCCTTGGCCCTTTTTGCATCCCAAGCAGCTCGAACGGAATGAAGACCGATAAGAGCACTCTGCATAAACAATTTTCAGGTCAGGTCAAACGGGTCGGTTTAATATACAATATATATTTAAGTTTACCTTCAAAGCTGAATGAGCCAGCTGCTCGGCAAGATCAGCGGAAGACAACTGCAGAATTGAATCCCGATCAGCTTGCCCAAGAAGACCTTCGAGGGCTTTCAAACTGGCTGATGGATTGTTAAAAAACGTACTCCCAATCGTCAGCCCAGAAAGAGTCAACGGAGCAGATTGACCTGCATTTAGCCAATCCTCAGCTGACCCCCGAGAAGGTCGAACACCAAGACCCGACCCCGCAGAAGAGCCAGTCCCGACCTCTCTTGAAATCGGAACCCCAGTAGGAACCGTTTCGGCGAATCGAGGCCGCTTTGACTTTTTCTGAGCTGCCGGCTGGGTTCTGACTCGTTCGGCAATCGGGACCGCCTCCGAAGGATTGACTCTGGGGGAAACACCCGCCAGCACGTCATCTATATTCAGATTCATTGCTACAGGAAAAATGGACCATAACTTAACAAAAAAAAAAAAGGGCAAATAAATCTGGTCCATACTTCTCTTTTTTGTTCGGGTATTCTCTTTCCTTCGATCTTTCTGTCTGGCCTTCCGATCAGAGATCTCTTTTAAAATCCGAAGCTCAGCTTCCCGATCTCGTGGCCCGATTTCGAAACGCCGATATTGTTGAAGAATTGAGGCAATCGGACGACCGTCAATGGTTCGATCAGGGAATAGACGAGGGACAAGATCGGTCTGAAGAAAGGTCTTCTGGTAGTCCACGTAATATGGCTTCCAGATCGGGTCGCTCCTTAACCAATTGAAGCCCCGTTCTTCTGAGGATACTCGAAGAATCCGATTTGAGATTTCTGAATTCAAAGACGGACAACGCGAGAGCTTGTCCTCTGCAAAAATAAATGAACAAAGAGATCATCAGCATCAGAAGTAAAGAAAATCAAAGAAATATATATTTCACAGACATCCCAATCTTATCTACCTGGTGAAGGTCTCCATTCCCTTGGAACGGGGAAGACATGTTCCTCGTCCAACCCGAACTCCCATCCGGGACCACTCACAAAGAAATAGCTATTCTTCCAACCTTTGATAGAGGAAGGAAGATCTCCGATGCCGGGTCTTTTGGTCCGATTTCCCAGATACCACCATCCTGGGGATGCCCGACTGTTCTCCTTGAGAAAGCACATGAACTTCAAATCGGCGAAGTTCGGCTCCCACCCGAGCGACCTCCACAAGACAGTGAACCCCAGCAGAACTCGCCAGGAGTTTGGGGTCAGCATTATGGGACAAACCCCCAAACGATGGAGTACTTCCCTAATAAAAGGCTGTATGGGAAACCTGAGACCGATCTTAAAGGTCTCTTCGTAAAAACAAATCTCGCCGGGAAGAACGTCAGTGGCACGAATGTTCGCACCGGGTATCCTAATACTTACAGAGTTCGGGATACCATACGACTTCCTAATTTCGCTCTCTCTCTCTTCCTCTAAAAGGTTTATGTGGACGAACGGATATGGAGGTCGGGGAAGTGGTTCTCCGACTCTATTAATGGGATTTGGAGGTTGAACCTGGATCGGGGAACATCAATTTCATCGTACCTGGAACCCGAAGTACTAGTTCCGGCCCCACCACGATTTATAGTATCCCGACCAGACATTGTTTAAAGTTAATGTTTGTTTGGAAAGAAAAAATTCGCCGGAAAACTCAAAGAAAAGTTACCAGAAAACTCTAGAGTTCACCGGAAAACTCCAAGAGAAAGACTACTGTGACGAAATACACTAAATGAAGACACAAACGGAAAGAAATAAACGGTAAAATCTAAGAAAAAGGATATGGAAATACCTTTTACGGTATGAAAAGTGAAGAAACTCGACGATTCAAGGCGAAAAGGAAGCTCAGAGATCACGGACTCCGGCAAGCTCTCGAGAAAAATTCCAGCAGCAATTCGAAATAAGAAAAAGATGAAGTGAGAGGGAAAAATCCTTTCCCCTCAACTAATATAGCTTCTCCCACAAGCTATTAACGGATGATCAACACGTGTCGCATCGTTAACGATGTCGATTGATAAAATCGAAAAAACCAATTATGACGCCCACCAAAACCATGTCTCGAGCACATCGCGGAAAAGACGGCTGACGCCTCGAAAACCCAAACTTCATCATCAGGAGAACCGTCCACATTCCACCCAAACACTGATAACTCTCTGCAGCGCACGACGATCTTTTAGAGATTTTACCCGACCTGACGTACTTCCAATAAATATCATCCGAAAGATATTTATGAAAGTAGGGGGCAACTGATGAGGGTAAAATCGTCATCAGTTCTCTTACTCGTTCCCGACCTCTGAGGTTCTCCGATCCGGTGAAAAGAATATCGGATGTTGACCGAATTGGTGAAATGGACAGGATACAAACCCGATCTATTAGATCGAAACTATTCTGGATCCCGATGAAGAAGAGTACATCGAAATTATCGAATCTTGATTTGTTTTACCGATCCCTTGATATGTTTAAAACGAGATTATAAGAATGGACTACCGATCTAACTACAACAAATTCATAATTACGAAAAACGGATATACGCCGACAGGTTCTGACCACCAACAGCAATCCTCATGATTATTTTCGATTTGATGGTGACATATTGTTACACACGTGGTGCAACAAACCCAAAAATACCCTCAAACAACGTAGCAGAATTAAAGAAAGCACTCAAGTGTTTTCAGAGAAAAAACCCTATAAGAGGGGAGGTATCTCATCTCATGCAGGTATGAAAAACTCTCCCTAGCAATATACAATACACTGTTTTGCCTAAGTACTGATTTAATCATCGGAGCTTCGTAGGTACAACACCAAACCGGTGTAAGTTGTGCCTCCATCGATCCATTAATCCTTTCAATTCTCCTTTTACCTCTTTTTGACATCAACA
>JAESVK010065742.1:0-10854 GCA_017140935.1 Hamamelis virginiana
ATTTCTTTCCTCACGTAGAGCACATTCAACAGTGATCCTCCTAGGCTCGTTTTTCACAAATTCATAGTCAAACCCAAGCTTCACAGCAAATTTGCAAAGAGTAGAACGAAATTCTTTTGCACCGCTATCAAAACATTGCCCGACATCTTTAATACCAAAAGCCCAATGATCGGATAAAAGAGGTTTTTTCTTGTGAGGGCAGTAATTTGGTAAACGATCAACCTCAGGTACAACTGGAGCACAAGTATCAATGAAATCTGAATGGGGAACTACAGAAGACGAAAATCTCTCACTGTTATCATCTAAAACATTATCAGTAATCACAGTTACATTAAAGGTTGAAATCTGCATATGTGAAGCTACAAACAACAAGTTATCCAAATCATCATCGTCATCAAGCATGCAATTATCATGACCCGGTAAAGAATATTTAAGTTTGATAGAAAAACGATCAAGATTGCACCATTTCATACATAAATGGTCAACTATCTTCCCATGACTTGGTTCAACATTGTCAACCCGGAATAATGTGCTTTTCGAATGGAATTTACATAAAAGCAAAACCGACGTATTCAAATCCATCTGAAAAAACAAAAACAAAAATCAATAAAGGTATATTAAAAAAAAAAAAATCAACTTCAAGATAACGATAAAAAATGAAGAACATAACTATATTGAAAGTACAAACAAATTAGCTAATGAGAAGTTACATGCATCAGTTTCACAGCCTATTAAACATCATTCAACTTAAAGAAAATGCATACCTACACCATTAACAATTTCAAAAATCATAGCATGTGACATAGCCCATCTAACCATTTCAGTAACTCAACATACACATGGCATCAAGATGTATACATGAGTAATTCAAAATTTTTAAAAATTGTTGGTCCTATGTCCGAACTAAGTTGAACATTCAAATGAAAACCTACCATATCCCAACAAAGTCAAAAAACATGAAATATATACATCTAAATAAAATGAAAAAAAAAATCATATTTTACATTGCATTACAGATGTATACATGTATACATCTGTACAGTGATACATTCAACCTTCACGCTCTCTGAAGTATTTTTAACACAAACGATGATTTAGCTTATGGCATTGTGAATTTAACATGTATAAACACAACCACGTTGCATAACATGTATTACTAAATATGTATACATCGTTACATTTATGTATACAGAAAAAGAAAATTTTCAGTCAAACAACTGGAATGGAAATTATAGGTATACATTAAAAGAAATATAACCTGAACATTCGAATCTGTAAGTTAATAAAAGATGAGAAAATATGTATATATTAATAATGTCTACATGTAATATGATTCCCTGCTTTAAAAAAGCATTAATACATGAGATGGAGTCGGTCCCTGTTTTTTGAAACCGATACTCTGTTTTTTGTATTCATAAACACTGTTGTGTAATAGGTGATAAAAATATTATAAGAATCTTATAAAATGATCAATATATACATATTCTCGAAAATAAGAGAGGAAATTTCGAAAGTTATTAACTTAAATCAACTAATCTTACAGAACATATATATAGAATAAAGGAAATAAAAATTAAAATTTACCTGAACAGCAAGAGTTGCCGGAGAAGAAAGATGAACGGAGTGATATATCAAAATGACACCGGAGTGAGAATGATGAACGGAGAGAGATATCAAATGATAAGAACTTACGAAACAAAAAAAAATGTTGTCTTCAAAGGAAAATAGACACCGGAAAGTGAGAAATGGATAAAAGGCACCGGAAATCAGACACAGTAGACACCGGAAATCAGAGTCCGGCTGATGAGCTGCTGTTCAATATCTAAACACAATTCGAATTCAAAAACCTACCATATCCAACAAATCAAAGAGATACCGGCTGAGATGAGGCAATCTGATTTCAAAAAAACTTACTATATCCAATTAATTATCTTCTTAAATTTGAAAAAATAGAGCATCATTAATATGGTACAATTAAAAACTTGCTAAAAAGAAGGAAGGGGTATTATCGACTAATATAATTAAAAGTTGACTTCGAAAATGAGCTGGAGGGGGGGATTGGTATAGAATCAACTTCATTGGGCTTATTGATAAATAAGATCCTACATAGGGGGTAATTGATCATTTTCCCAAATTATTATTGAGGTCAAGTAGCATTAATTTAAGTTCCAAAATGTAATTTTAGGACAAAGTTAATCTAAAGGCTTGTCTACATTAATTTTTTCTAAAATCATTTTGGGAGTTCAAAACTCCACTCTAAGATATTGGCCAGTCGGGTTATTATCACTTGTAAACAGTTTAATTGGTAATAGAATTGTTGGCAAATTTTAAATATTAAAAGTGATTGTGGCAGAAGTTAGGGCATTTAACTTTTACCACAATCATTTCTAATGTAAAAATTTTGATGCATGATCGAAGATATAGTTTGAAGAAAACTCTAAAGAAATACGTGAAAGAATAGTTTGTCAAAAGTAATTTTAGATAAAATTATTTTAAATGGGAACCAAGTACTTTACAAAATATTGCATGATTTTATGGTCAACATCCAATTCTTTATAAGACCGAGAAAACCTAGAATGCAATAAAATTCACCATTTTACTAGTCTGGGTCTTTGCCGTGCCAAAGGGTGATGATGAGAGCTTTCATAATCGTGGGATTTCTTACGATACCATGCTCGCAAAAAATTAGAGCAATCCAACGGTCAATTTTTGAATAATGATTATAGAAGATTAATTAGTGATATTTTTAAAGAACAAATTATACGATTTTTTATATCGCTATTTTTAAAAAACCAACCGATGGATTACTGTGATTTTTTACAATACGATATTCATAAGAAATTTGTTCAATTCAACGATAGATATTTAAAAATATCTTGTATGATTAGCCATATACATGTGACTTGAGCTAATAAATTATAAGGTGGACCTAGTACGAAATTGAGTGAGGTTACTTGATTAGAGTCAATCATCAATGACATTTAGAAAAACTAACTGTTGGATTAGATAAACACATTGTGAATGCCATGCTCGCAAAAAATCATAGCGATCAAATGGTCAATTTTTTAATAATGGCTATAGAAGATTTGTGATATTTTGAAGAATAAAAGATACAGTTTTTCACATTGACATTTTTCAAAAATAGACCATTATATTATTGTGATTCTTTGCAATCATAGTATTATTCATAAGAAGTTTGTTCAATCCAACGGTGGGTTTGGTATTTTACAAATCACGGATATTTTCTTTTAATAAGTCTTAATTACAATTAAATGAGCATGTTCACGAGTCTATTCGGTTTTTTTTATTTTATTTTTTCATTAATGAACTCACTAAATTTTTGAAAAATGAAAAAAACTTATTTAGTAGTAGTCACAAATTATCTTTTTAATTAAGAATCTCATATATTTTTAATTAAAATTATTATTTTTTACAATAATCTTTAAATCTTTTTAATTTTTAACAACAGTGAATCTTTTTAATTTTTAACTATGGTGATAAAAACCCTAGACGGGGGTGAATAGGGTTTATGGTAAACTTTTGCAAATAATTATCAAATAAAATTAAGTTCAATTAATTTCAACACAAGCAAATATATATAAGCAATTAATTGAAATAAGAGTAAGGGATAGAGAGGTCAAACACAGAGATTTAACGTGGTTCGGCTCACCTACATCCACGCCTTAAGCACTCAGCCCAAGGATTCCACAATCCACTAAGGATCAACTCCTTCAAGGTGGAGAAACATTTACACAGTCTTCTTTATCCCAGGTGGAAGACTCTCACCTAAGCTCACAAAGAACTTATACAATGGCTCACAAAGAACCCTCAATGCTTGGGCAATGCTTACCAATAGCAACTCTTCAATGCTCACCAAGAGCACTTCTTCAATCTCACAAGATATACAAAAGATGTATACAAAGATTAACTCCTTTAAGAGTAGATGAAATACAATTAAAAGCTCACACTAATATTTCTCAAATAGATGAACTAATTATGCTTCAAGAGAGAATGACAGGTTTTTACTAAATCACACAAGAATGATATAAGCTATGTTGGTATAAGTTTGTGTGTGTTCATTAGTTGATTCAAGACTCATACAATGAGTATTAATAGCCTCAATAAAGAATATGGTCGTTAGAGGCAAAAATTGAGTTGTTTGGGTTGTCAAAAACTAGCCGTTATAAGATTCAGGGCTCGGTTAGTCGACTAGGCAAAGAGTGTTAGTCGACTAGCGAAGTCAAAACTTGTTTGATTGGAAATCTGGGCACGGTTAGTCGACTAGGCAATGTTGGTTAATCGACTAGCAAATCGATTAGTCAACTAGTCAAGCTGTTAGTCGACTACTTGATGATTTTCTTAAAAATTGCTTACTGCCACTACTTTAGTCGACTGGGCATAAAGGCTTAGTCGACTAAGCAATGTTCAAAATCAATATTTATGAAAATTAACAAGTCTTTTGAGTTCATATAGCTCACTATGAGTTTGAATCAATTTTTGACCAAAATGTGAGTTTCCAAAGTTAAAATCTATGGTCTTTAAGTCATAGTCAATTGAGTCAATGTAGTTCATCCTAAAAAGAGATTTACAATAAATTCCTAAGCACTCGCACACAAGAAATAACATAAAGTCTTCACAAAAGGTTTTTCGAGTCTTGTACGACATTTTTGACAAATTCACCATAGGATCAATTTGATTTTTGACATGTATGATATACATAAAAAAAATATCCATGTCTTGTATCATTCTTTCTTAAAAACCTTCCCTTTTGTGCTTGGCTTGTGCTAGGCTTCATCTTCGACTTCAATAATGTTGTAGCTTTTTGCTCCATGATGGATAAGCCTTCTTCAATTGACAACTTGGATCATGTTCTTATAAGCATATATATACTATAATGGATATATAAGAATTATAGGATAATGTCAATTACCCAATAATGGCAACCAACTATTCAACAAAGTTATCCAAATAATCACTTTACAAAGTTTGACATTTAACAAAAGTTTATAACAAAGTATTCATATGCTCAATTGAATAAACAGATAAATCAAATAATGATTTGTGGCTCCCCCTAACAATATGCATATAAAGATACTAAAGATTATCATTTAAGGCATATGCATATTTTAAGTAAAACAAATCAATATATGAAGCAAAGAATTTATAATAAACATTTAATCATATGCATATTCCAAACAATCATTCATATGCATATTTCTTATATCATGGATGTGTTTTACCACAATTCATGTTTACAAATATACACAAGATGTAAATCAAATAAAATCACAATACAATGATTGTTATCATCAAAATTAACCAAAAAGGGTGGAAGCCATAAGGCTAACATATACATTTCAAATATGAATAAAATAAGTTTTTTTTTTTTTGTTTAATTATTATTTTTTCATGTACTTTACTAGTTATGTTTTTTATTTTTTTTATTTTTTTATATTGTAATTTAAATATACGAAAAGAATATGAAAAAAAAAATTAAATTGACAAAAAGTTCGTTAGCCCAATCCGTTAGCTTGATCCGGCCCATTATCTTAGTGGACCAGTCTAATGGACCAGATTGGACATGCCTTTTCCTCTTATTGGACAGGCCTAATCCGGTCCAATAGCTTAACGTGCCAAGCCCAATTTGATCCGATAGCCCGTCAGCCCACTTTCTCAATAGGTCGGACCGACCCGATCTACCCATTTTGACACTAGTTTGATCATTTTGAAAAATCAAGATAATTAATAAACTTGATTTTCCACATGTATACTATCTAAGTCCTTTTCTTATGAAGATATCTTTTTAGCTAATGGAGGATATATATTTTGAAAACCTAACCGTTGGATTTATTATTTTTTCTTTGTATGACATGCATGCCAAAAATCACAGTGATCTAACTGTTATTTTCTAAAATATAGACTGTAAAAAATTATGATAATATCTAATGATCACAGTTTTTCACAGTATATATTTTAGAAACAGACCGTCAGATCATTTGAATTTTTGACATATATGACATACATTGGAAGAATATCTAATCCAAAATTTGGTTTCTGAAAAATGTTACCCTCAAAAATTATTATAATTAGAAGTAATACAATTTTTTATAGTGAGATTTCTTAAAATCTGGCGGTTGGATTATTATAATTTTTGGCATATCATATCCAACGGTTAATTTCTTAAAATATTCATCATGTATAGGTGTTTTGAAAACAAAATGTAAGAGGGTAAATAAATATATATCCAAAGCAGTTACGTACTGGTTAAATCCAGAGAAGTGCGGATGGGACATGATGTTCATGCGCCTCCTCATTCGCTCAAGGAATGACGGTGGTGTAGATTTATAAACATGTGTAAAGACTAAGAACGGCCATCCTTACCCCTTTCTGTGATTAGGTTTGAAAGAGCTTCCGAGCCACGACGCTTCAATTCACCTCCGACATGTACATATATTGTAGAGTCTGACGCAGCGGATACTCACAAAATAATTAAATTTTATTTATAAAATAACAACTACAAGAACACTTGCATAAACGATGACTCACTCGCACAACACTAATGCTACACACGTTTGCGGTTTGCATACCAGCAAACTCACTCACTTACACCTAGTATTAGGTGTATTCACTTGCACCCAAGGAACCACACTTGACACACCTTTACTGTACACTAGCTATGCTCACTTATACGTATAATTGGTACACATAGTAACATACAAGGATATCTCTCACACTAGCTAGGAGACTTGCTTTCGATCTGTTAACCATATATTATATTAATATGTATTTTATCTTATCTTTAAATTATCTCTTTGTAATCCTCTATAAATAGAGCAATGTAACACAATACATTAATGAGAAAATACAGAATTCAAATTGATTCAACTTGGTATCAGAGCCTCATCCTCTCATCTTGGCCATGGCTTCATCTTCTTCCTCTTCATCAACCAATACCACATCTCCATCATCAACCTCATCACCTACACCCATCCCACCCTCTCCAATGCTCATAATTTTATCTCCCTCAAACTCAAAACTACCAATTTTTTGTACTGGAAGACTCAACTCCTTCCTTATCTTCGTGGTCAAGCCCTAATAGGTTTCATTGATGGCTCCCTTCCTTGTCCTCCTTCTCTCATCACTATTGATTCCACAATTATTTCCAACCCTGCATATACTGACTGGATGCGCCAAGATCAACTCCTCATGAGTCTTCTCATTGCTTCTCTGTCTGAGGAAGTTCTTCCTCTTGTGGTTGGTCTTGAAACTTCCAAAGAAATTTTCCATACTCTTGAACAATCACTTGCCTCGCCCTCAAACACTCGGATTATGCAACTTCATATGGACCTTCACAATCTCAAACAAGGCGACAAATCTGTCACCACCTACCTTCAAGAGGCCAAATCTTATTCTGATGCCCTTCAAGCGGCTGGTCGTTCCCTCTCAATGGCAGATTTCAACATTTATGTTTTGAAAGGACTACGTTCTGACTTCAAAGACATGGTTACTACGATTACTGCTCGACCTGAGCCTACCCCCTTTGCTGAACTCCTAAGCCTTCTTCTCAGTCATGAATTTATTCATGCTGATTCCATGGCCAAGTTAGCTCTTTCTACTCCGCCAGAATCGTCTCCAAGTGCCAATGTTGCTCAACGGTTCTCTTCACCCTCTTCTAACTGTGGTCGCGGTCGGTTTTCTCGCCCTCGTGGTCGGGGCCGTGGCGGTCGTATTTTCACTCGTCCCTATAATGATTCATCAACCAATGGTGATTCTAAACCGCGGTACCAAATCTGCAATGGCCACAATCACACTACCATAAACTGCTATCATCGCTTTAATCACACCATTCATCCCTCCGCCAACTTTACTACTTTCCATCATGTGCCTACTCACTCCAATCCAGAATGGTTTCCTGACACTGGCGCCACACATCATATTACACCGGATCTGGCAAGTCTTTCTCATCATGATGAGTACAGAGGATCAGACCAAGTTCGGGTTGGTAATGGTAAGGGTCTTCCCATCTCTCATATTGGTTCCACCACCCTTCACACTCCTGAATCTTCTTTTCTTCTTTCTAATATCTTGCATGCACCACAAATCACAAAATCCTTACTCTCTGTTCACCAGTTTACTAAGGATAATTGCTGTTTCTTTGAATTTCACCCCTCTCATTTTGTTATCAAGGATCAACACACCAAGAAAGTTTTGCTCCAAGGTCCGAATGATGCGGGTCTCTACAAATTCCCTGCCACCTCACCTTCATCCTCTGTCTCACCATCTCTCTTTGCTGCTGAACGTGTCTCTTCAGAATGCTGGCACAGTCGCTTGGGTCATCCACATCGTCGTGTTCTCCACCAAATCATCCACTCCAATAATCTACCATGTTCCTTTAATAAATTAAATTCTTTATGTAATGCCTGTCAACTTGGCAAGAGTTCTCGTCTGTCATTGTCGGTTACAAAGTCCGTCAGTTCTGCTCCTTTAGACTTAATTTTCACTGATGTTTGGGGTCCCTCTCCAGTTCTGTCAAGTGAGGGCCACCGTTACTTTGTAATATTTTTGGATGATTTTTCCAAATATCTATGGTATTTTCCTTTAGTGCAAAAATCAGATGTGTATTCTATTTTTCAAAATTTTCAATTGATGGTTGAACGCCAATTTAATTCGAAAATTAAAATTGTTCAATCTGATTTGGGTGGCGAATACAGGAAAATATCCAAATTTTTTAATTCATGTGGTATAATCCATCGTCTTCCATGTCCTCATACCCATGAGCAGAATGGTTCTGTTGAACGTCGTAATCGGCATATCGTTGAAACTGGTCTTGCACTTCTTGCTCATGCCAATGTGCCTCGTCGTTTTTGGCACTTTGCCTTTGATACTGCTGTTTTTCTTATCAATCGTATGCCCAGTCCTGTCACCAATCATATCTCTCCACTTCAACGATTATTTAATCGTTCACCAGATTATTATTTTTTGAAAATTTTTGGGTGTCGTTGTTATCCATATTTACGTCCTTATAATAGACATAAAATAGATTTTCGGTCTAAAGCTTGTGTCTTTTTGGGATATAGTAATCGTCATCTTGGATATCGTTGTCTTGACCCATCTATTGGTCGAATTTATGTTGCCAGACACGTTCGCTT
This sequence comes from Hamamelis virginiana, assembly GCA_017140935.1. Taxonomy (NCBI): domain Eukaryota; kingdom Viridiplantae; phylum Streptophyta; class Magnoliopsida; order Saxifragales; family Hamamelidaceae; genus Hamamelis; species Hamamelis virginiana. Next base: position 9,150 of record JAESVK010065742.1, read on the forward strand.
TGATGAGACACAATTTCCGTATTCCTCTCCTTCTATTCTTGGCCCTCATCCCCAATTCTCTAACTCTGTTCCTTGGCTTTCAGCTACCACACCATTGTTGCCCACATCAAATCACATTCTTCCCCATTATTCAAATTCCAATAATTTGAATTTAAATTCCCTCTACCTTTCATCCAAATCCGGCACTCCTTCAAATCTGGCACTCCACTCCAATCAATCTCTCCCTTCAAATTTTCAAATAACCTCACCCACCAATACTCCTCATCTCACGGCCACCACTCACTCATCCCAACAGATTCCCATTTTAATTCTTCTCATCTAAATACTTATCCTCCTTCAAATACTTCTAATCAATACTCCTCATCTCACGGCCACCACTCACTCATCCCAACAGATTCCCATTTTAATTCTTCTCATCTAAATACTTATCCTCCTTCAAATACTTCTAATCCTATTTTACCTCCAACAAATCAAATTCAATTCCCTAATTTACCTTCAACAACCCACCTACCCCTTCCACATCTCACGGCCCACTACCACAAACAATCCCATACCGATGCTGTTGATCACCCAATACAACCAATACTTCCACATCTCACGGCTGCTTCTGCATCTCCAACAAACATTTTTCAAACTCAAACCAATCCACCCAATATCTCCACGTCACCAGCCCACTACCACAAGGTAACGGCTTCTTCTAAATCTCCAACAAACCTTTTCAAAACTCAAACTAACCCACCTACCATGTCACCAGCCCACTACCACAAGGTCACGGCTACTTCTAAATCTCCAACAAACATTTTCAAAACTCAAACTAACCCACCTATCATCTCCACGGCTGCTTCTGAATCTCCAACAAACTCAAATTCAATTTTATCTCCATCCAATCTCCAACAATCTCCTCCACTCACGGCCACCACTCAACCATCTCCAATGGATAATAATAATTCCCCTCAATCTCTCACGGCTCCTTCTTAATCTCACTCTCCCACTTCATCCTCATCTCAAAGCCTTGCATTATCTCAACCACCCAATCCATCATTATCCTCTCACACATTTACTACCACCAACCCACATGGTATTCAACTTGTTGTGGACTTATCTCAACCTACTATTGGCCCACGTGTGACTCCACCTCTACTTTCTAATCCCATTTTTCATTCATCTCTCAATAACAATTCCAATTCAAATATTCTTGCAAGCTCAAATTCCAAACACTCCCATGATCTTCCCACCAACACCGGAACCCACCCCATGCAATTACGTCCTAACCCTACCAAGAAACATCCTAGCACTTTTACTGCCACTCTTGAGTCTACATCCTCTGATACTCTATCATCCTATGAACCGACTTGCTTTACTGAAGTCAACAAATCACCTGAATGGCGCCATGCTATGACTCTTGAGTTTAATGCTTTAATTCAGAATGGCACATGGACCCTTCATAAACCTCACCCTCAAATGAATATTGTTGGCTGCAAATGGGTTTACAGAATCAAAAGGAGGTCCAATGGTTCAATTGAAAGATATAAAGCAAGGCTGGTTGCAAAAGGTTTTCATCAACAGCATGGTCTTGATTACAATGAGACCTTTAGTCCTGTTGTTAAATCAACCACTATTCGTACTATCTTGTCCATTGCCATTTCACGTGGATGGTCTATTCGTCAATTGGACGTGAACAATGCCTTCCTGCATGGGCATCTTG
>JAESVK010065747.1:25652-42297 GCA_017140935.1 Hamamelis virginiana
AAATCCACTCAAGCTTTTGCAGAAAGTTTATGTCTCGTTTCTTCCAAAATTAGCATAATGTTTCCAATTGACTTGTACCTTTTTTTTTTTTTAAAGTATCAAATCAATCAATAATTCAGCATTGGTAAATTAATAATTTAAAGAGTGATTGATATAAAATATTAATATATATGTAGAATTTCAGCGTAGGTGACAAAAGTTTAATAATGGGTTAGTTGGAGAAAGGCATAATGGATGAAGTCTTCCTAAAATTTCCTTAAATTTTTTTACTTTAGTGTTTTTTGTTTTTCCAACTGGTAGTGTTTCCTTTTTATTTTATTTTATTTTATTTTATTTATGGTAATGTGTTTCTTCCAATTCGACATCAAGCTTGTGATCTAAGGACCCGGGTTTCACTAATATGAGGCAATGATTGGTTGAATGGGAATGATGAGCAAATGGAAACGCAACACTAATATGAGGCAATGATCTAAGGACCCGGGTTTCACTAATTTTTAAGTTCCACATGCCTATATTTTTAAAAAAATTCACTATGCAAGTGTAGTGATGTTTTGTAGTAACTTTTCAAAAATATATTATGCAATCACAATGTATTTTTGAAAGTTCATTGTGCGATCGTAGTGAATTTTCGAAAAGGCACTACAATCTCATAGTGAATTTTGGCATGTAATAAACTTCGCCAGGTAGTAAACTTTTCGTCAGATAGTGAATTTATGTTTGGGAATGAGTGATATTTTTATTCAAATATTTGAAGAGCACTAGAGCAAGTAAAATTTTATTTTATAGGACCTCTAACCAAGTCCCACTTATTATTATTATTATTATTATTTATTACTAAATTAACAAAATTCCTACAAAGATAAAATGGTAGCATTTTCATCATTGGAACTATCCTTATTGATCGAAGAGAGTATAATCTAAAGTGGTGCAATTAAGCAATTCATGAGAGAATCGGTGAGAGGAAGCTATAAGCTTCATTAATTGGTTACAACCCTATGTTAAGGATACAATATATTAAGCTAATTAAAGCAACAGCACATGACAAACTGGTAATCAAAGGGATCCACCTAACAGTTTATTTCTACCATCTTCATTTTCTCAAATATATCATAGCAAATTCAAATTTAAGTGGGTTAACTAATTTACCAAGTTAGTGGGTCCCAACACCAGAAGTCATATGGCTATTAGAAATTTAGGTAGTCAATGGAGCCTGGTTGCACATGAATAAATTGAACCAACTCATGTTCCTATAGCCAAAAGCTGATTGACATCTGAATAGGACGTGGATGTAACATTGTAATTAATATTCGGAATGTTACATCATTCAATGTTTTATAAACTTGTTATTTGAATTACTGATTCCATAAAAGACACATTTTAGTACTTAATTGGATTGGTGTTCAAACCTGCTAGTAAGAAATTTTTTACTTCATCTTTAGTTTGTATATTCTCATGTGGCTCCACCACTAAAATAACCAAGGCCGGTATGCACCACGATTATGAGATCATAACCATCCAATCAACTAAATCTCTTATCCTATAAAAGTCTTGAGATCAGATGGCCACAATCGCCCATTTTTTAATCAATCATGATCATTATTATCATAATATGCAAGTAGGACCCAAAAGATAGCAGCTAGGCTAATAAAATGAGCAAAAGAACATACCATTGCAGTGATTCTTGCTAACGGTGCCGTCTTGGCAAAAGCACAACAGCTCCTCTGCCGTATCATTATACCCACAATGCCCATCAGAACTCTCACACGTGGCGCAATCCTCAGCCATCGACCAATTCAGCACGAATCCTTTATCAACGGCCCCATCAAACGTACTAATCAAATCATCAACATTAATCTCTTCATGCATCACCGTCACAACCACTTTCTCCTCACAAATCCCAACCCAATCAAAGACATCCGTCTCGCTCTCCGCCTCAGAAACGTACGACCGATTCGCACCTGATTCTAAGCACTGTATAGCATCAGCAGACGAAAGAGAAAGGGCAGAAGTGCAATTAAAGTAAAACGTCAGGTTCAAATCTAATGGGGAGTAATCTAATGGAACGGTGTCTAGAGTAAGGTTCTGACGAGGTCTCGGGCACTTTTGATTCGCAAGATCAATGTCGACGAGGGTGAGGGTATAGTCGGTATAATCTATATTTTCGACGTAGAAGGTATTATTGGACAGACTGAGAATGGGCTTGCCGTCGGCGGAACAAGTCAGGCCAAAGTTCCGGTAACCACAGTAGTATTGCTCAGAGATGGTGTTGTCTAGCAGCCAAAAAGGGTAGCTGATATTAACGCCGTTGCCGCAGTCGTGTGAAGAGCATATTTTTGAGGGTGAATTTGTAGAGGGTGAATTTGTAGAGCTGTTGGAATTCATGAAGAGGAGAGAGAGGAGGAGGAGAGAGAAAAGAGGTTTCGACATGGTGAAAGAATCAAAATGTTGCAATGGATGTGGTGCACTACTTATATAATATATACATATAATATAATATAATATGCATCGGAGTTGATTTTTTTGAATTCTTATATCTATCCTATTCCTTTTCAATATATTGACCTTGAACCCCTCATGGGATTACTTTCCACCGCCGTCGTCTGCAAATACACTAAATTACAAATAAATTTTTTATGTTGTATCACAAAATGCCAGGTCATTTGATCATATTTTCTCCCACATAGCCCTTTTTCATCAGAATTTTCATAAACTTAGATTATTGCATGTGGATTCTTTTTTCTTTTATTTTTTTTTTCCCAATAAACTTATGCACATGGAAAGAAAGATGAGTGGGCAAATGCTTACACAAATTAGAATTTAAAATTTAAAGTTCCAAATGTTATACACTGTTACAATGTATTATATATAATAAATATAGCCAAAAAAAATATAAATAATTTTGAAAATTCACTAATAAATAATTTTGAAAATTTACAATATTATTTTTAATTGTAACGATAATTAACATTTTTCTATAAATTTAGAACTCATACATTTTGTGGTTGGTATTGATGGAAGTGTTAATAATTTAGTTGTTGGTATTGATGCATGCGTTTAAAGAGTCATGGCTAGTTCATCAAACTTTTCAATTGTTTTAATCAACAATCAAATACATGATGCGCGCAGTTGGAAAACTGCAATGGGTGGTCACGACACGCATTTGACCCAAAATTATTATGTACTCTCGAGTAGGAAGATAAACTTCACCTGCATGTAACAAGAGAAAGGATAGGAATACTATTTGTTGAAAATTATAAAATGATGATTAATACAGCGTATTATGTTAGTAAACTTAATTTACATAATAACTAACATAACATGTCTTGTATGTCAATTATTACATTGATTAGTAAGAAAATAATTAAAATTTTGATTCATTTAAAATTTTTTTGGAGAGAATTAATATTCCTCGATCATGTAAAATTTAAGAATGAGGCATGCTTTTGCCAAACTTGAGGATCTCACAGCATTGGCATAGAGATAAAAATAAAAAGGACTACAAAAATAGCACTATATTCAGAGTGCATAGGAAATTTTTTAGTACATATATGCATATGAGGTGTTTAATATTTAGAGTGCATAGAAAATTTTTTAGTACATGCATGAGAAATTATTACGTATGTAAATCTGTTAGAGTATCTCCAATGGGAGCTCCTATTTGGGCCTTTTATTTTTATATTTGAGAGTGCTACAGTACTAAAATGGGAGCTCTTATCATATTTTGCACTATTGTACTCTAATGAAAATATCTCATATTGGATATCATTGTGCTCCAATGGGCTTTAAAACTGAGGGAAATATGACGTGTACTATTTGAGAGGAGATGGCTACTGCCAAAAAATTTCCAAATATAGGAGGCATTGATGCCATTACCAATTTCGGGAGTCATGGATGACACTCCAATATTGAAGTACATTTTTTTGCCATGGCTCTCAATTTTGATAATAACAACATTAAATGGGTGCCAAATGAAGATGCTCTTAGTGGAATGCAAATAGCACTTATTTAGGGACATTTTTGGTTTTGTTCATTTTGTTTTTTTTTCTTTTTTCTTGGGTGATTTTATTGACACCCACATAATTTGCTAGTGTCACCCACCAATTAATAAAAAAATTTATTATTATTGTACCTACTTGTAAAATTACTATTAACGGTAATATTAGATAAAAAAAAATCATATTAATTCCTACACCCACTTTCTCTTTTATCATATTCATATATTTTCTATAAACCCTACTCCCACAAACTTTTACACTCTTATAATCACTTCTTAAAAACTCTAACAAAAACGATATTTGTTGATCAATTTATGAACAACGAACTAGCCATGTAGGAGAATTCTAACAATGAAAATGTGCATTTTTTCAAGTATGATTTACATTTTTTTAGATTTTTTATATTCACTTCGTGTTCTTGTTCAAATCTATAATTTTGAACATCAATCAATGTTTAGATAAGACTAATTGAATATCTCACTATATTTAGTCATGCCAATTGAACATATAGACATGTTCAGCATGGATTATTGAATATTACAGAACGTTCATTAGGCGCTCATAGAATATCATTATATGTTCAATACTAATCAGCTGAACATATTAAAATATTTAACACAATTCGAACCTTCCTACTTTCATATCTCACAAAACGTTATATTCTCATAATTACTTCCTAAAAACTCTAACCAAATAAAGTATTTGTTGATCAAATGATTTCGTCGTGTGGGATGACTCTAACAACATAAAGGTGCATTTTTTCAAATATAATGTACATTTTTCTTTTTTTCTTTTTAATCTTCAACTCGTGATGTATTCAGACCTAGAATATTGAATACTAGTCAATATTCAGAGAAGACTAATTTAATATCTCGCTATGTTTAGTCCTCCTTACCAAACATATAGACATGTTAAGCAGGTGGTACGTATTGAATATTACAGAATATTTATTATGCAGTAGTTGAACAATGCAGTGATTTGGACTTTTTTGGTATTAAGTGGGTGTGTGTGTATATATATATATATGGATTAATTGAATTGGGGTTATTTTGGAAATTATAGTGGGTGTAGATTAGGTAGTAAAAAACAGATTTTTAAATTTTAATGGTAAACGTAGGAAGTAAATAGATGCCACTAACAATATGCGTGGGTGGAATAGAATAACCCTTTTTTTCCTGTTTAGTGTCTTTCTATCTTCTTTTTTCCTGTTTTCTTTTTTTTTTCTTGAGGATATATCCTCAACGAATCTGTAATTTAAATAGTTAAAAGATTCAAATTCAAATTCTATAAACACCATGTTGCTAGTGGACCCAAAAGACCAAGTCCTTTTTTCTTTTCATACCCAAATTAAATTTAGATACTTTGATCTTCTTGGAAGTTTCTTCAATGTAGAGGAATGGCACAGGGAAAGATTCAGACAAATTTAAATCTTATTTTAACTGTGAGTTTGAGTGAAGGAAACATCAAATATTGGTCAAAGCTTTAATACAAATTGTTAAAATCTCTTCAAAATATACCCTTCTTTAAAAATATAAAACATCTTTTTCCAAGTTGGAAATTTTGTTTTGGAAGACGTGTGTCCTCCATATTCTTTTGCTTATTTTGAACTTTCCTTCTTAATTGTTTTTAATTTTGTTTGCTTCTCTATTCATTGTCAAGTATTGGGACAAAAAAAACATATTGATCACATACCTCCATATATATTAAATTTTCATCCAAATCATGATGAATGTACCAATAAGCTGGATAAGATATTGCTTGAAGGACTCACCTATTAGAGCATCTCCAATGATCTTAGCTATATTTGGGGAGCTAAAGCCAAATTTAGCTTGCTACAGTGTCATTTTAGCTTGCTACAGTATTTTTAGCTATAGCTTTGGCTAGATGAGCTCCAATGGTGCATCCTTTATTTTTTTTGCTTACCTACATTTTTCCCAATTTACCCTTATTCATCCACAATAATTACACAATTATGCATTCATTTATCTCCTACCACAATTATTCAAATTTAACCGAAAAAAAAAAAAAAACAAAAAAAATTTAAAAAAAAAACATTGAAGAAATTAAATATAAAATACCTTTAATTAAATGAATAGCATACCTTTTTTTGAAGAATTAAAATGTTCTCTTGAAAAGGGATTACAAAATATCAAAAAAGGGATATATGACATTATGGGCAGATTAACAAAAATTGGACCACTCCCCAGACAGCCCATCAGTGGGTTTGAGGATTACAAAATATCTCAAATTTTTCTCTCTCTCTCTCGATCCCATCTACCTTCTCTCGAACCTTCCTCCCCTCTATCTCTCTCGAACCTGCTTCTCAGCTCTCTCTCTCTCTCGCTCCAATGGTGCGAACCTGCCTCCTGCCTCCTGCCTCTCATCTCTCTCTCTCTCGCTCCAATGGTGAACCTGCATCTCATCTCTCTCTCTCGATCTCATCTCTGTCTCTTGATCTCACAGTGGTGTGGGTTTTGAGCTATCTCCCTCTCTCGATCTCATCTCTCCCTCTCTCGTCTCTCGATCCCTCCTCCATCCGATCCTCCATCACCCTCTCTCTCTTACATTCTTTGGGTTTCCCGGCGGCGATGAGCACAGCGGCGGTGAGCAGAGCGCCGGCGGTGAGCACAGCGGAGGTGAGCACCGTGGGTCTTCTTCGACAGTTGAGCTATTCCGGTGAGGTAAATGGAGTTCATCCATGTCTGTTTTTGTTACCGTTGTGAAGGGTATGTTGGGGATTTGGATGGAAATGAGATGAGAATATGACCTGGCACCATTCAGCTAAAGCTAAAATTTCATCCAAATCTAGCTGAAGTTTTAGCTCAAGCTAAATTTGGCTGATGGTATGGCTGAACCGTTGGAGCAGTCATTTTGTGGGTTTCAGCCATATTTTGCTTTAGCTTTAGCTTTAGCTAACACCATTGGAGATGCTCTTATAAATTCATTGATCAAGCTCTCCCCAAGACGTACCATATATACACCCTAATATATTTTAGAATGATATTTTGTGTATAAATCATCCAAAAGTGTCACGCATATTGTCACATCACGGTCCTTTCATTGTTTTAAACTTAATTTCTCTTCTCTTCTTAATCCTGTTTTCTTCTTTAGTCATTTTCAGAAAACAAAGAAATAAAAAATAATATTTCTTTTGGGTATGGTAGACACGCATGGTGGCAGTCTTAGTGAAGCAAATGAATTCGTTGTATGTATATAATTATATATATCTTTCAATGGTGTTAGGTTTAGGGGCCCTTTTGAGTGCCCAGTGATGATGATGCCGGCGGCGCCCATCATATTCATCCAATTACGTGCAATGATTGTCCAATACTTTAATCGGCTTCTTAATTGAAGTCTAATCACTGCAAGAAAAATGACCTTTCGCGATGTTTTAAAAATGCCGCACAAAATGCCATTTTGATTAGCTCCGTAAAATGTTTTGGTATTAGGCGGTGTTTTTAAAACACCGTTAATATTAGATCTCGCGGCATTTTAAAAATGCCGTTAAAAGTGTTTTTTGCGGCATTTTACAAAAAATGCCATTAAAAGTATTTTCCGCCGTAACCTTATTAAAATATTGTAGAACTTTTCCACGGCATTTGAAAAACGCCACAAATATTTTTAAAATTATTATTTTTATTTTTTTTTTATTATTATTATTTTTTTGCTTGCTTGAGATCCCATTTGTATGCATCATATAAAAGTTACCACTAACATGAAGAAAAATGCACATTTCATTAAAATAAATTCTCAAAATCAAATTCTTCACATTCTATAACTTTAAAAGTTCTAAACACAGAAAAGAACCATTTGTATATACATCAAATTTCATGACAAAGTTTCTTAAAAAAACAAATTTCTCCCACATTCATTCCCTTCCAATAGACCCAAGAAAAAAAATGGTTTAACTTCATCCATCCTTCATGTCTTATAGCTCCAATTTGATAATCTCCGAACTGTGAAAACAACATAATTATTACAAAAAATTATTAGAATAGAAGGTTAGAGTAATTTTAGCAATACATCGATCTATTGAACAAAGTATATTAGCAATACAAATGCTTGAACTAACAAAACTTTACCGAATGCTATCCTAACTAAAAGAACCTAGCTTTAAAAAAACGAAATGAAAAGAAAAAAAGAAAAGAAAAAAGAATACAATAACTCAAAGTTAAAAATATGAAAGCAACAAGAGGTGAACCAAGCTTTGTTCGCCCCAATTGCTTATGCCATTTACAATTTGAAAGCAATTTTGAAAAAAAAAAATCATGAAAGTAAAGCATGTATATAGTTGACATATGAAAAGAAGATACACATTTTCTATAGAGAAACAAGGGCAATATTGATATAAAGTAGAATTGGAAAATTTTATATTTATGTAAACTACTAAATAATGCATCCTATATAATATACAATTATATATATATATATATATATATATATATATATATATAAGAAATATGAAAATGAGTGATACCTTGCGAACCGTGGTAACAGATAAACCTTTGCTTACAAGTGTGCCTGCAATCCAACCTCCAAGATTTGCGGAAAATGCCATTGTAAGCTAGGGCAAAATGCAAAAAAGCTCAGACTCTGTGAGATTGAACTTTAGGACCTATGGTGACAAAAATGGTGAGCAGCCATAGAAATGATTTTGGGAAGAAAATAGAAAAGAAAAGAGGGCAGAAAACAAAGCATGAGAAAAGATAGAAAACTGAATCTTTCTTGTTATCTTTGAATCATACACTATACTATGTATTTATAATCAGCAAAGTAATTAACTGATCATAACAAAATGATCTCTATTAACCAATAAAATTATTAGCTCATCTAACAAATTTACAACTGTACAAGAAACTACTACAGTCACTAAGATTCTCCCTCAAGATAGTGTGTGAATGTTTATAACACTCATCTTAAGAAGTAAGGAATGGAACTGTACTGAACCAAAAGATTTGGTGAAGAGATCATTGAGTTGATGAGCACAAGGAACATGAAGAGGTTTAATAATATTGGCTTGCAATTTTTCCCGAACAACATGACAGTCGATCTCAATGTGTTTCGTTAGCTCATTAAACACAGGGTTAACAGCAATATGAAGAGCGGCTTTGTTATCACAGAAAAGTAGAGCTGGTTGAGGATGAGAAATGCAAAAATCTTTCAACAAGGCAAGAAGCCAAGTTAATTCATAATTCACAAGTAGTGGAGGCCATGGCTCTATATTCAGCCTCAGCGGAAGAGCGGGAAATAGTATGTTACTTCTTGGATTTCCAAGAAATTAAGGCATCACCTAAGAACACACAAAAACCAGTGACAGATATCCGAGTATCCATACACCCTGCCCAATTTGAATCAGTAAAAACCTTGACATGAAAATCTAAAGAAGCAGGAAAGAAAAGACCTTGCCCAGGTGTGCCCTTTAGGTACCTTAAAACCCGATGAACAGCATCCAAGTGTGGTTGTCTTGGCTTATCCATGTATTGGCTAAGGACTTGAACTACACAAGCCAAGTCAGGTCTAGAGATAGTAAGGTAAATAAGTCGACCAATAAGTCTTCGATATGTAGAAGGATCCTCAAGAAGCTGACCATCAGATGCAGAAAACTTAACATTATGTTCCATATAAAATTTTGCAGACTTGGCCCCTAGAAAACCAAAATCCTGAAGAATATCAATGACATATTTTCTCTGACACAAGCTGATTCCTTTGGATGATCGTGCAATTTCTAGGCCAAGAAAAAATTACAAGTTACCAAGATCTTTGATCTTAAACTTGTGATCAAGAAAAGATTTTAAGTCCTCAATAGTTTGAAGATTAGCGCTAGCCAAGTTGATATCATCTACATACACTAATAGAGCAATACAAGAAATAGAATCTGATTTGGTAAAAAGCGAATGATCAGAACTTGATTGTGAGAAACCATAATCAATAAGGGCGGAGGAAAGCTTGGAAAACCATTGTTTAGAAGCTTGTCTCAAACCATAAAGAGATTTGGATAGCTTACAAACCCGTTGCTCCCCCTTTTTGGTAAACCCATGTGGAATATCCATGTACACCTCTTCATGCAAATCACCATGTAAGAATACATTGTTAACATCAAGTTGGTGGAGATGCCAGTTTTTAACAGCAGCTATGGCTAATATGCAGCGGACTGAAGTAAGCTTAGGAACTGGGGAAAAAGTTTCTTGAAAATCTAAGCTTTTAACTTGAGTGTAACCCTTAGCAACTAAACGAGCTTTATACCGTTCAATACTACCATCAACTTGATATTTGATTCTATATACCCACTTGCAACCTAAATACTTCTTTCCTATAGGTAAGGAAGTAAGAGTCCATGTTTGATTTTCTTCAAGGGCATGAATTTCGGAAGCCATAACTTCTTGCCAGTAAGGTAATTTCATGGCTTAATTAAAAGTCTTTGGTTCAAAAGTGGAAAGACATTAAGAACAAATGAATGATAGGAAGGTAAGAGTTTTGCATAAGAAAGAAAATGAGAAAGAGGATAAGGTTTACTTTAGGAAGGACTGAAATTCTGCATAGGAGAAGACTGCAGGGATTGAGATGAAGCCAGTTGACAGTGGTAGTCTTGCAAATAACCTGGTGGTTTACGAGATCTTGTTGAATGTTTAGGATTAAAAATAAAAGGAGAAATAGTAGGTGAAGAAGAAAAAAGAATAGGAACAGAGTTTGGTGAAGCAGAAGCAGAAGAATCAAGGAAAGTAAACGGTGAGATATCTGAAATTGGATTAGGAAGAACCAGTATAGAATCAGAATTGGTAGAGATAGAAGAATATGGAAAAATTGGCTCATGAAAAACTACATCTCTAGAAACAAAAACGTTATGAGTGTCAATATCAAACAATCTATAACCCTTAACAGCATAGGGATACCCGAGAAAAATGCACTTTCGTGCTCTAGGATCGAATTTGGAACGATTTCGAAGGAGTGTAAATGTAAAACAAAGGCATCCAAACACTCGTAGATGAGAATATTGAGGAGGAATGGAGTAGAGAACTTCATAAGGAGATTTATTAAGCAACAAAGGAGTATGAGTGATGTTAATGAGATAAGTAGTAGTCAAGATACAATCACCCCAAAATTGTAAGGGCAACGAAGCTTGAAAATGAAGAGATCTGGCAACATTCAATAAATGTTGATGTTTCCTTTCAACCACACCATTTTGTTGCAGTTTTTCTACACAACTCTTTTGGTGTATGACACCTCTAGCTGAAAAGAAATCTTGCATATGGAATTCATTTCCATTGTCAGTTCGTATCTTTAGTAACTTAGATTGGAATTGAGTTTCAACTAAATTAAAGAAAGATTGAAGAAGAAATCGTGTTTCAGATTTGTTTTGCATTAAAAAACACCAAATACATTTAGAATAGTCATCAAATATAGTGAGAAAAAATTCGGAACCATCAAGAGCTGGAACAGAAAAAGGGCTCCTCCAAATATCACAATGAATCAAATCAAAGACTAACTTGGAAACAGTATCACTAAGCTCAAAAGGTAAACATTTTTGTTTTGCCAAAGGACAGATGGTACAAGGTAATGAATATGTATTTCTTATTTCTGGTACAACTTTATTGAGACATTTCAAACGTGAAGATGAAAGGTGGCCTAGTCTATAATGCCACAAACCAAAATTGTGATGATTCAAAGAAATAACAAAAGAGCAAACCACAAGTTTCTGCAAGAAATAATAGAAACCAGCTTCCTCTTTACCCACTCCAATCGTCTTCTATGTAGAAAGGTCATGTATGAAGCAAAAGTTATGCATGAATATAAGACAACAAAATTTGTCAGAAGTGAGCTTACTAGCTGAAATCAAATTAAATGAGAATGAAGGGACACAAAGAACAATATGTAACACTAAGGAATCATTGAGAATGATAGTACCTATATGGGTTACAGAGACTAAACTATCATCTGGTAATTTGACACTAGTATTTATAGTGGCTGTTATTGTGAACAGAAAATAAATAGAGTTGACCATATGGTCAGTTGCTCCAGTATCGATGATCCAAGATGTAGTTTTGGAAATGTTTAAGTGTTTGACAGCAGAGAAGATAGATGCAATACCTGTTAAAGTATCACTGGATTGAATTGATGTGTTTAAAGACAACTGAGAAGTTGGTAGAATACCAGCTTGATTGGCAACGTGTGGTGTAACTGATGAAGGCTTTAATAAGGCAAGGAGCTACTAACATTGTTCTTGAGTAATTGAAAGTTGTGGTACATCGTTACTTCCCTGATTAAGAGAAATAGAAGTCACTTGATTGACTGAGCAAGGCACAATCTGTTTCTTGGACTTGAATCCAGGTGGATAACCATGAATTTTGTAGCACTTATCCATGGTATGTCCTGTATATCCACAATGACTGCATACTGGACGATCCTTTTTGTAATTAGTTTGTTTTGGTGAATTGATCTCACTCCTTGCATTGAATTTTGACATCAGTGCAGTAGTTGAATTAAGATTTGGGCTAAAATTCACAATCATCTCTCGTTTCATTTCTTCTTGTAAAACAAGAGCAAAAACTTTATTAATTGAAGGAAAAGGATCAAAAAGCAAGATTTGACCTCTGATATTAGCGTAAGTATCGTTCAATCCCATCAAGAATTCTAACACATGCTCTTCTTGCTGAAATTCTACAAAGGATCTTAAGGCATTGCACAAACAAACTGGAAGCCTTCTGTAATTGTCCAATTCATCCCAATAAGCTTTCAACTAAGTGGAATAACTACTTATTGATTTTTTATCTTGAGTTAAATAAGAGACGGCTTTCTTTAATTGAAAAATTCTTGGACGATTGCCTTGTGAGAAACGTTCTTCAAGTTCTTTCTAGATATTTATATCAATATAAAGAATGCTTGAAGCAATATTCTTTGATACAGAATTAGCAAGCCATGTGTGAGCCAGCCAACCTGAATCGGGAGGCCTCTCGTTCACTTTTGGGGGTGTTTTCTTGAGTAGATTGTGGATGATGTTTATCCGTCTCGATTTATCCTTCTCTATTATCCACATTTATCATTCTCTATTATCCACTCAAGATTGGGTTTTTGAAAAAGGGATGAGAGTTTATAAAAAACTAGGAGTCGCCACCTTATTTTTAGGGAACAAGGAAACCACAAAAAGAGTTTTATTTTTAATAAAACATTGACCCCATATTTTGGAAAAGCATGGTCTTTTGAATCAAAGTTGGATTCGAGGGCTAGGTTACGAAGTGGGAAGGTTCCAAGGAACTCCTTGTAGGCACCCACTTTGCCCTAATTAATGGTCTCCTAATTAAGTTTGGGCTTTATCAAAATCTTTTCAAAACAATGCTATTTATCTAATCAACCACAAAATATGAATAATATAATAATAATAATAATAATAATAATATATAGTACAAAAGTATACACAATCCTAAGGATCTTAGGAGACTAAAAGTCAACCTAAGATTGGACTTGCGCCCTATTGACTGCCTACGTACCTTATCAATTGCTTGACAAAGATCAAAGTCCACGTAGTTCGATTACCCTAGGACTCTCCTATTGTAATAAACCACATAATCATAGAGATTCTATCTTATCTTGGACTCTAGCTTCGAGAGTTTGAGTTTGATCAAAACACTTGTTATGAGAGGTGGAATTTCATTCCATTTTGAATTCTTTCAAAATCACTTTTAGAATTGTTCTCGAAGTAGAATCCTAGGTAAAATAGAACTCTATTCTTATTGTAATTCTTACAACAAATAAGAGTCCTAAGTGGGGTCAAGTGACCCCCTAATCCTAGGATTTCTAGCTAATCCTAGGTTAGTTTAAATACCTAAAACACTAAAATATGAATGCTGGAAAATTCTGGAAAATAGGTAAAAAATGCACAAAAGAATGTAAACAATGCATGAAAATGGCCTAAATGCAATCTAAGTTAGCTATGGGAACCTAGGCATGTTTCTAAGTTAGTTTAGACCTAAAAAATGAGTTTTAGTACACTTTTAGGTCACTTTAAACCCATGGACAGATTTGAAAGTAATCAAAAAGTGTACTAAAAACCCTAAAATAGTGAATAAAAATGGTAAAAAGAATGCACTAAATGCAACCTAATATGCATACTAAAACTATCATCAAACATAGCATTTAATCACAAGGGAAGGGACTTACCTTTGCATGTTCCCTCGAACACATTTTATATATCAATCAAACATTCCAAGTGATAAAAAAAAAATGAACTATGATGAGAATAATACTAATACTAAACTTAGATAGATTAACAACCTAATGTAAAAGACTTAAACATGCATTTCTACATATTGAAAATCCTATCATGCATACTAAGAGATTCTAAATATGAACACCTAACCCTAAACTTTTAATCCTAATATGGTATGATAAGAGAAGAATAAAAGAAGAGAAATATGCATTCATATTAAAAATAATCTAGCCTATCATGCATACTAAAGAAATATGGAACCTAAACTATGCATGCTAACAATGAACTATATCTTATGCATACTAATAATGAACTAAATCCTATGCATACTAAGGAAATAAAAACTAACCTAACATGATTAAAGAAGAAGAAGAAGAAGAAGAACAGAAAAGAAAACTACTAACCTCTTTCTTTGCCTCCTTGCTCCAAGCCTTCTCCTCAAGTTCCAAGGACTCTAAGGATCTCAAGGACTTTAAAACTTAAGCTAGAGTACTATGGGGGAAGCTTGTGCAATTGCTCAAGCCTCTACTCTCCAAACTAGCTCTCTAAAGCTTTTTTCTGTGTGTTAAAACTGATTTCAGGCCCCTCTATTTATAGGGAGGCCTGAGTTTGATCAATGGCTGAGTTTGAATCCCTTAGGAATGATCCAAGGGTTCAAAATCAGTTTTCCAAGGTGTTTGAACTCATCCCAAAGTCCCCATGGCCAAATTGGACACATGGCAGGGCTTGGAAGAGTCCTGACAGGAAAAAAACACTGCAATTTAACAAAATAGGCTGAAAAAATCGTCAACCATCCACCTTGGGACGGTTGGCCATCCTTCATGGACGATTGGTTGTCCCTTGGTGGACGGTCATCCATTCCCCATGCCAATTTTGGCCTATGTGGGCCTATATCAGCCCCCGGTTTCGATTTTTTTCGTCTTTTCGAGCCCGTTTTAAGTCCAAATTTGACGATTCAAGCTCCGAAATAATTGTGATTCGATTCTCCATGTTTTAAGAAGTGTTTGAAGTGAAAATGCATTGACCATGGTCAAAGGTTTAGGGAAAAGTCGACCGATTAGCTGTTTAGGGCCTGCTGGGCCCAAATTAGGATTTTGAAATTTGCTAACCGATTGCTTTCGAAATCATTTCTTCTTCTAGAAACAAGTTTTAAAATGTTTTAAGAAAGTGTTTTGAAGCCTTTGAAGGCTTTGGTTTGATAAAAATATCGAATCCCGGTCGCTTCCGATCGAAACCCTAATTTGGGCTTGAAAGGGCCTTTTGAGCCTTAAGAGCCAATCATGAGCCAGAAGGCTCTACAGGCCTTGCCACTGATCAACTTAGCTACTATACACACTTTAAATATCTATGCCAAGGCCTTGAGACCATTCGAGACTAGATCGACAGTCATTCAGGGCTTTTGTGATTCAAAGGACAGTGCTGCCCTTCAGTCACAAAAGGCCTTATTTTCTATCAAGTCTGGCTCAGAATGCCATGAAATTTTGCAGGGATGTTCCTAGACTCACTAAAAACTAAATGCAAAAATAACCGACTCAATTTGACCTAAAAACCTACATGCGATAATGACCTCTATTAAACTACTCACAAGGGTAAAACTGGCAACTTAGGGTTTTAACACCCTATTTCACTTCAAATCAAAGGCAACCATTAATGACCATACTCATGGTCAAAAATGGATGTCTACACCATGAAATCACCATGACATTGTTGAAAGGTTGTGACAAACATGGATTCGCAGCGGAAGTCATACGATAAATTTTTTTCATAAACATAATGATGAATCCATTCATCACAAAATATCAAGAATCGATACAAGCATAGGGTCATGTGTTTATACATACAAACATATAATATTTAAACACTTTTAAATACACTTACTTGAATTCCTTGTTGTAGCTTTCGTCGCGAGCTTTAAAGTGTATGAAGCCTCCGATGGTATCCACACGAACACAAGACTTCAAGAACCTTGTACTTGACAAGCTAAGAGAGGGAAGAGGAGAGCACAAAAGTTGAAAGAGAGAGAGAGAGCCTCTATAGCTCATGGCCCAAGGGGTTTCCCTCTTTTTATTTTTGCCTTTTCTCTAAAGGATGAGTGGGAGGCTTAGTGCTAGCATGTCCCATCAAGTTGTGTTTTTAGAGAACCTCTAGGGTTTCTATTTAATACTATTTCCAAATATAATTTAACTCCTTAATTATTAACAATTAATAATAAGGTTCTTTGTTAAATTATAATTAGGAACTCTCCCTTTAATTCAAGATACTCACTTATGCTCTTTGTTTGTGTGTGACCCATTGGGTTTACCCTAACCTAGTAGTGGTTCGGGACATCTCATGTTCCCTAAAATATAAACTTTCTATTTTTGGTTCGATTGGAACAATTCTAATTTTGCCCTCAATGATAGCACTTATCATTAGGCCTTCACTAGTCATGAGTGACGTCTAGCAATGT
>JAESVK010065749.1:0-13370 GCA_017140935.1 Hamamelis virginiana
AAAAGTGTTGAAAATAGTGTGATCTAGTAGGGATTAGGTTTTTCAATTGGTATCAGAGCCTAATTCACCGTGATAGGCTTACACCTAGGTGATAAGGTATCTAGATCATAATTTCCCTCTCCCATGGAGGAAGGAAATTCTGTCACACGTCCACCAAAGTTCGATGGATCAAATTATGCCTATTGGAAGGCTAGAATGAGGATATTTTTGAAATCACTAGATGAAAGGGTATGGGTTACTGTTGAGAGAGGTTGGACCCCTCCCACTATGAAAGTTGGTGAGGACACCATACCTAAACCCGCTGATTTATGGGAAAAGGAAGAATTAGAAAAAGCTAGTTGGAATAGTAGAGGGTTGAATGCTATTTGCAATGCCTTGACTGCTAGCGAATATCGTAGAATCATGATGTGTGAAACATCCAAGGAAGCATGGGATATTTTGAAAATAACTCATGAAGGTACCACCCTTGTCAAGAACTCAAAACTTCAAATGCTCACTTCTCAATTTGAAAGAATTTGCATGGAAGAAAATGAGACATTTTCAGAGTTTTATGCTAAGTTGAGTGACATTGTTAACTCCTCTTTTAATCTTGGTGAAAGAATTCCTGATTTTCAAGTTGTTAAAAAGATTTTGAGATCTCTTCCTGATCGGTTCCAACCCAAAATCACTGCTATTGAAGAGAGCAAAGACATAGGTTCAATTCGAGTGGATGAATTGGTTGGATCCATTCAAACATTTGAAATGAATCTAAAAGATTCAAAAACTAAAAACAAAGGTATTGCTCTATCTTCAATGAAGGAAGAGATTAAATCAATTGAAAATGGTCTTGATGTGAATGATGATGAACTTGCACTGTTTGTCAAACAATACAAAAAATATCTCAAAGCTAAACAAGGTTTTTCAAATCAAAATAAAAAGTTTGACAGAGGTCAAGGGACATCATCAGCAAAAGTTGACAATAGGAATTCAAAAACTGGAAAAGAATGTTTCAATTGTCACAAACCTGGTCATAGGGCTGCAGAATGTCCTGAAAAGAGAAGAAATCAAAACAAAGCTCATAATGCTACCTTGAGTGATAGTGATGAGGAGAATAATACCTCTCACGAGAATGAGTCTGAAAATGAGGAGGGTAATTTCACTGCATTTGTTGTGACCACAAATCCTATGTGTGAATCCACTTGTGTTCAAAAACCCCCAAGGTTGGAGAACATTAAGTTCATGTACTGGAAAATCAAGATGAAAATTTTTCTAGAATCCATTGATGTTAATGTGTGGAGAAGTGTGGAAATGGGTTGGTCACATCCCATGTTAAACACTAATGGTGAACTCATCTTGAAACCTTTTGAAAATTGGAATCGGGATGAAATTGAATCTCAAAATTGGAATAAAATTGGTTTCAAATTTATATGTGAGGCTCTAAATGATCATGATCTTAAGCTAATTGAAAATTTTGAAACATCAAAACAAGCTTGGGATCATCTTGTGATTGTTTATGAGGGAAGCATATGTGAGAAAAATCATAGACTAAATAGTCTATTGAATCAATTTGATGTTATCAAGATGAGTGACCATGAAAGTTTTTGTAATTTCCACACAAAATTCTGTGACATTGTAAATTCCTTGAATGACTTAGGAGAAAAAGTGGATGATTCAAAAATTGCTGACAAAATTGTGAAATCCTTGTCTTTTGAACTCTCTATGAAAGTTGTTGAGTTTGCTAATTGTCAAGATATAAATTCTATTGCTCTTAATGATCTTATTGGTGCTTGTATGTGTTTGGATAATCAATTGTCTGATGTTACTTCTGAAAATGAGTTGAAAGCTTTTGTTGTGTCTTTGGAAACACATGAGGTGTCATCCAACAAAAAGGATATAGATGACTTAGAGTTATTGCTAGGAGTGTCTAGTGATGAGTCTGAAAGTCTAGAGGATGATGAAACTGAGCTTCAAAAGGCCTATGATAACCTGTATGAAGAGGCATATCAACTGAAAAAGAAAAATGTGTCTTTGGCCTTGAAAGCCAAGTCTGATGAGAGTGAAATTGAGATACTCAAAGAAGAGCTGAAAAATCATGTGGTTCACATACAAGATGTGAAAACTGAAAAATTTGCTTTGAATGATAGACTTATTGTTTTGAAACAGGATAATGAATCTTGTGTGTCAAAAGTGAGTGAGTATCAAAAAGAAGTAAAGAGTCTTGAATCAAGACTCAAGTCAGAAATTGAGAGTAATAGTTTGTGTTTGAAGATTAGAAATCTTGAAAAGGAATTGGAATTAGCAAATGAAACATTGTTGAAATTGTCCAATGGGAGTAAAAAATTGGATCACATTCTTAGCATTGGGAAGTCCTTTAGTGATAAATCTGGACTAGGCTATGTTGGACCATCTAGTGGTCCATCAACCTCAGGAACCAAGTTTGTTCCCTCTTCCAAGTCATCTCTTGAAAATGAGACTCTGTCTCAACATAGCCATAAGAGGACTCACTTCAATCCAAATTCCTCCAAGAAGATTCCCACATGTCACTCTTGTGGTGTTGTAGGACACATAAGACCTAATTGTCCTAAAAAAGGTAAAACCCAAGTGAAGAGTGTCTCTCAAAAGAAAGTGGTTTGTCATCACTGTGGTGTCATTGGTCATTCAAGACCAAATTGTTTCAAGTTGATGAATAGGGGTCGAGTTAGGGAATTCTCACCTACTTGTCATCATTGTGGAAAAGTTGGTCACATCAGACCAAATTGTTTTCTCCTTCACAAAAATCTTGAGTTGTCTAGACCAAGAAGTGCTCCTAGGTTAAAAGTTGATTTGGGGTCAAATAGAAAGCTACCTAAGTTGCATGAGGTTAAGACAGGGAATATAGTTTGGGTAAGAAAGGAGAGTCTTAAATGTAATGTCGTGCACACTGCCTTGAGGGCAAAAGAGAGTAAACAGTGGTATTTTGATAGTGGTTGCTCTCGTCATATGACAGGTGACAAATCCTTATTTGTTCACCTTGAAGAGTGTAATGGAGGGACTGTCACTTTTGGTGATGGTAATAGATTAAACATTCAAGGTAAAGGGATTGTTGAATCTCATGGCTTTCCAAAGCTTGAAGATGTTCTTTTTGTTGATGGTCCTAAAGCTAATCTCATTAGCATTAGTCATCTTTGTGACAGTAATTTTTCAGTGAACTTTACTAAGGCTACATGTCGTGTCCTTGGTAAAGATGGGAAGTGTGTTCTTGAAGGAAAAAGAACAAGTGACAACTGTTATGGAATAGTTCCAAATGAGTCTCTAGTTTGTAATAGAGCCAAAGTTGATGATGTTGAGCTTTGGCATCAACGTCTTGGTCACATAAATTTCAAAGATCTCTCGAAATTGTCAAAAAATGAAATTGTTAGAGGAGTTCCTAAGTTTGACAAAATTGAGGAAAGTGTATGTGGACCATGTCAAAAGGGCAAACAAATTAGAGTGTCTTATAAGAAAACAAGTGGTATTAACACATCTAGATCTCTAGAACTTGTTCATGTTGATCTCATGGGTCCAATGAGAACTGAAAGTTTAGGAGGAAAGAGATACATTTTTGTGATGGTTGATGATTTCTCTAGATTCTCTTGGGTAAAATTTTTGAGAGAAAAATCTGATTGTTTTGAAAACTTCAAAGCCTTGTGTAGGCAACTTCAAATTGAGAAAGGATGTACTATCAATCAAATTATTAGGTTAAGAAGTGATCATGGAAGGGAGTTTGAAAACTCTGAGTTTAGTGAATTTTGTGACAGTGAGGGCATTAATCATGAATTTTCTGCCCCCAAAACACCTCAGCAAAATGGTGTTGTTGAAAGGAAAAACAGAGTCATTCAAGAAATGGCTCGTGTCATGCTTTTGAGCAAATCTTTAGCCAAACATTTTTGGGCTGAGGCTGTCAATACTGCTTGTCATATCATCAATAGAGTTTATGTGAGACCTCACACCCAATGCTCTCCATATGAATTATGGAAAGGAAAGAAACCCAATTTGAAATATTTTAGAGTCTTTGGAAGTAAATGTTACATTCTTAGGGATAGAGAATCCTTAGGAAAATTTGACTCTAGGAGTGATGATGGTTTTCTTCTAGGATACTCCACTAACAGTCGTGCCTATAGAGTGTTCAATCTTAGGACATCTACTGTGATGGAGTCGATAAATGTGGTCATTGATGATTTGGTGAGCAAAGAAATTGACAAATCTGTAGATGTTGAAGATGAATCATTGAATGCTCCTTGCTCATCAAAATATGATATGGAGGTTGTTAATGTTCAAAGTGAAAGAGGTAGTGATGATCAAGGGACAAATTCTATACCTGTTGATGATTCAATTCCTTCAAACTCTTGGTCCAAAAGATATCATTCTAGTGAGAATATAGTGGGAAAACCTGAAGTTGGAGTTAGGACTAGGAGTCAAATTGAAAATGAGATGACATTTCTGAGTTATACCTCTAAGATTGAACCCAAAAATGTCAAAGAAGCCTTGCTTGATGAGGAATGGGTTCTTGCCATGCAAGAAGAGCTTCATCAGTTTGTCAAGAATGATGTTTGGGATTTAGTTCCTAGACCATCAAATAAGAATGTCATTGGAACCAAATGGATTTTTAAAAATAAGACTGATGAATCTGGTGTCATTGTTAGAAACAAGGCTAGGCTTGTTGCACAGGGATATACTCAGGAAGAAGGTATAGATTTTGATGAAACTTTTGCTCCTGTTGCTAGGCTTGAGTCTGTTCGCTTGTTGTTATCTGTTGCATGTCATCTCAATTTCACTCTATTTCAAATGGATGTGAAAAGTGACTTCTTGAATGGATTTCTTCAAGAAGATGTGTTTGTGGAACAACCTAAAGGGTTTGAAGATCCACATCATCCCACTCATGTCTACAAGCTGAAGAAAGCTTTGTATGGTCTCAAACAAGCTCCAAGAGCTTGGTATGAAAGGTTGACATCATACCTTCTAGAGAGGGGTTTCACTAGAGGAAGTGTGGATAAAACTTTGTTCATAAAATCTGTACAAGGATCAATTGTTGTTGCTCAAGTGTATGTTGATGATATTGTTTTTGGATCAACTTTGAATACACTTGCTCATAGTTTTTCTGAAGAGATGAAGAGAGAGTTTGAAATGAGCATGGTTGGTGAATTAACTTACTTCCTAGGGTTGCAAGTTAAACAAATGGATGATGGGATATTTGTTTCCCAATCCAAATATGCCAAGGAACTTGTCAAAAAGTTTGGACTTGAAAGTGCTAAACATGCTAGGTCACCAATGAGCACTAGCACAAAACTTTCCAAGGATGAAAGTGGAAAGGATGTAGGTCAAACCTTATTTCGTAGCATGATAGGTAGCTTGCTCTACCTTACAGCTAGTAGACCTGACATTTCATATAGTGTTGGAGTTTATGCTAGGTTCCAGTCCAATCCTAAAGAGTCTCATCTTTATGCTGTCAAGCGAATCATTCGCTATGTGAGTGGCACACAGGGTTATGGTCTTTGGTATTCTAGGGATACCAATCTTAATCTTGCTGCATATTCTGATGCCGACTGGGCTGGAAATGTGGCTGACAGGAAAAGCACCTCTGGAGGTTGCTTTTATGTTGGAAATTCCTTGGTTTCTTGGCACAGTAAGAAACAAAATTCCATTGCTCTGTCAACAGCTGAAGCTGAATACATTGCTGCTGGTGCATGCTGTGCACAATTGTTGTGGATGAAACAAATGTTGAGTGACTATGGAGTCAAGGATTCAAGTTTAGTTATATTTTGTGACAATGAGAGTGCAATCAATATTTCCAAAAACCCTGTTCAGCACTCTAGAACCAAACATATTTACATAAGACATCATTTCATAAGAGACTTGGTTGAAAATAAAGTGCTGTCTATGCAATTTGTATCATCTACAAATCAACTTGCTGATATTCTCACAAAACCTCTTGATAATGCTAGATTTGAATACTTGAGAACAGCTTTGGGGATTTGTATGATTGATTGAAGTTACTGGAGTACAGGATACAAGCATGATAATCACTGAATATGAGTATATCTTGGTATTATCATGTGCATTTTATATCATCTCCTTATTGCATATTGTTCAATGTGATTGAATCTGAAAATCTTCTGCACTCTTGGTTTGATTGTGTTGATTCTATGTTATAATTCTCATGATGTTTGGAATCAAATGGGATGATCATTATTCTATGTATTTGTGATATAGATTGACCCATAAGTAGTCTGAACTATCTTCTCTTCAAGTATCCACATCATCTTGGGTTATGGGATTTCTCTCTCTATACTTTCATTCCCAATCAATTTGGGTCATGGTTTAATTTGCCTCATATGTCCAATGAAAAGGAAATATACTCATGAATGGAAGAAGAGAATTGATCTTCTTGCAAATGCATTGTCTTGAAACCAACATATATTGAAGAGGAGAATTGATCCTACTTCAAATTCTGTGTGAAGAAATCCTATCTTGAAAAGCTGTCATGATTATGCTTAAAAGTTCTCCCTAAAATGCTGGATTATCCTATTTCATGATCTTCATGTGTATTCTCTGGGATTCCATGTTCAGCCTTTTGATATCTTGATGAGAAGTTGGTTATCCTCACCTACTTGGTTTGACTTCTATATTCACAATCATTGCATAATTTTTCAAATCATCTTGAGTCTACATCATCTCATTTATACATGGCTATGAATTGATCTTACCATTGCACACACTCACTACTTTGGATTCTCATATTACAATATTCAATCTTGTGATGATGTCCTTTTTGCATGATGATGGTGATCATTGTCTAATCATATCCATTTTTTTTCATGCCTGTAGCCTAAATTTTCAGTTTCTTGGTACTTTGTCAAAATGTTATGTCAATAGGTTTTGTTCATTGCTCAAATCTTGTTTTGTAATGCCTCTTGTTCATTGGTATACAATTATTCTTGCATCTAAGTCTCCATTCCTCAAGTAATTTTGCTGATGAAACTGATTTATGTGTATTTTTCCCTTAGTGGATCGATCCACTGCTGGTCTGGATCGATCCAGAGGGCATCTCATGTTTCTACCTGATGTATTGAAGGCTGTTGGATCGATCCAGCTCTTGCCTGGATCGATCTAAATCAATTTGGATCATTTTTTCTCAAAACATGCTTTCTGTAAGTGGAAACTGGATCGATCCAGCTTAACCTTGGATCGATCCAGCATGGTGTTTCATCTCATTTATCTTGCATTCAGGCTTAGTGGATCGATCCAGCTCCACCTTGGATCGATCCAGAGATGGTTTCCCTTCCTTTTGTCTCGTGCTCAGGCTTAGTGGATCGATCCAGTCCTCACTTGGATCAATCCAACTTCGAGGAATTTCATTATTTAGGGCAAATTTCAGCGTGCACTGTTCACTTTCTTCTACATTTTTCAGTCTTTTAAGCCCTCTCTCTCCTCTGTATTCTCTGTTACAAGTCTTTTTCCCTCATTCCAATCCTTTTCTCACACTATGAGTACCTCATTGCTGGACCTCTGTGTTCTCTGCCTCGGATTTTTATGGGTTCGTGTGGTTATCTTCACCATGGCTGGTGGTGAAGGCTCTAGACATGGAGGTTCATCCTCCAAAGGGAAGGGCAAGGCCCCCGCTGCCAAAAAGAGGAAGAATGCTCCTCTCTCTCCTCAAGAGCAAGCGAACCTTCCCAATCCACTCACTGTTGAAGACCCACTGGACGAGGAGCCCTCATTTGCCCATGCCAAGCTCACTAAGGAGGAAGTTTATGAGCGGCGTCCCGTCATTTGTGAGCGTCAAGTAATCCCTAAGGGTATGACCGACACTCTCTTCATTCAAATGATTCAATTTCATAAGTTAGGTCGTTTTTTTGAGCCCATTAAGCTATTTATACCCTCACTTGTCAAGAGTTTCTACATGGGTGTCCACACTGTGAACACCGAATCATTTGAGATAGTGTCTAGGGTTAGAGGGAAGTCTATCACTGTGACTCCACAGATGATAGCCGATTATTTGGATGTGCCCCTGCCTCCACCTAATGCTCAATCCTTTTCTTTTGACAATGACTCGAATGTTAGTGATGACCTACTTGTCCATTCTTTGTGTACCTCTGCCGGGTTAAAAAATGGAAAATTCGTTCAAGGCAACCTCAAGGAAGAATTTCGTGCCTTGAACATCATTCTATGGTGGAATTTATTTCCCGGGGGTAGTCGAGTCCATTTTGAGCACTCCAAGGCTCGGTTGTATTATGCCTTCATGAATGGAGCTGTTATCAACTTTCCGAAGCTCATTTGGGGTACCATTCGTATTGTGGCTCGAGCTCATGAGGTCAAGACGGCCTTGCCGTATGGAGCCATGATCACGGAGTTTTGTAAGAAGTTAGGGGTGAAGACTTCTCCATCGGACAGGCCCGAGAAGCCTACTCGTGGTCCCATTGATTTGGCGTGCATTAATCGCAGCCGTGGCCATACCTCTACTCCTGGAGGTGACTCTGATGAGGATGCTCCTGCTCCTGCTCCTGCTACTGCTGCTGCTGCCTCTGATGCTCCACCTCCTGTTTATCCCATGACCATAGCTGGTCTTCATCAGCGCATTGCAGCTTTGGAGGTCAGTCAGGCTCGCACTGATGCGAAGATCGACCACCTCATTTCCCTCTTCACGAGTCAGCGTGCTGATGCTGCCGGTGGTTCAGGCTCGGGGTATACTGCACCGTCCTCCCCTCACCTTGACGACAGTGGCCCTGGATTTGATCCATCCATCCTGTGATCCCTTTGTCTGTTTGTGACAAAAAGGGGGAGAGTTTTTGGGAGTTTCTGTTTAGTTTATGTTTAGCTTGTTTGTAGGTTGTTTGTAGGTTTGTTAGCTTTTAAGGTTGTTTGGTGGGTCAATATGTACTTTGTAACCTTGACTGGGTTATTTTGTTGAAAAGATCTGTTGTAATGAACTAATTGATGAAATGAACTGATTGTTGAACTTACCTTGATTATCAATACAATTTGATGTTTTATGGATGTTGATGTTTTATGGATGTTTGTAGCATTGTTCTCGCTTGAATAGTTCATATTTTTGTCAATATGCTACTTTACATATTCAGTTCATTTTATGCTGCATAAGGTTGTTTGTGAAGCGTGTGCAGGTTTAACAGATCAAGATGGAAGTGAAATGTATGATTCCTCAGTCATGGTTGGTTTTAGTTTTGTTTTGTGTATATGATTGTACAAGTGAGGGGGAGTGAATCTTGTTTCAAGGTTTCTTAGATTCATTTTCCTGTTTTTCTTGTTTTATATTTTGTTTTGTCACGAAACTGCCAAAGGGGGAGATTGTTAGGTTTAGTGTTTGTGTGTTGGCTAGTTTCGTTTCAAAACTTGGTTTGGGTTTGTACAGTTATAGATATGTACTGATGATCTCAAGTGAAGCCGTGGCAAAATGATTCTATATCTTCATGGATTAGGATGGTAAGTGACCTAGTGACCTAAGGTTTGAACCTAGGAGGTTAGATTCCATCATATGCATGTTCAAACTTGTAAAAATCAGGGTTTATGAATACCTGGATCGATCCAAGGTTGATCTGGATCGATCCCATGTTGTGCATCTGTGTAAATTAGGAAGTTAGGAATGCTTGGATCGATCCAAGGTTGACCTGGATCGATCCACTGTTTGCACCTTAACAATGCATATTTTAAAGAACTTAAATTGGCCAAGTTGGATCGATCCAAGCCTTGGCTGGATCGATCCAGTTTCGAGTTAAACTTCTTACAGAATGGTTGTTTTTGGCCCAATTCAAGTTGGATCGATCCAAGCCTTGCCTGGATCGATCCAAGTACGTGCAAACCCTAATTTTACCTAATTTTAGCCCTGTTTTCTCATTGGTTACTGTGGTTACTATAAAAGGAATAAGTCACTCGAGATTCAGTGACCTCAGCCGCCAGAAATCATTTCTATTCTCAGACCTATTTTGTTCCTTCACTTGATGGCTGTTGTTCTTCATTTTCTAAATTGAGTATGAGCTTAAATATTGATCATTTGATGATGAACCTTCTTAGAATGGATTAGAAACCTTGGAAACCACATTTACATACATGGAGTGAGAATCATCTGTGGAGATAGGATCATTCTCATGGCTCTTGGATGAAGACATCAAGAGTGAGACTACTTGTGTAGTTGATGAGCAAGCTTTGAAGAAGGAGGACTCGATGGACTGAGTTGAGGAGATCTCAGTACACTAGGCCATGGGTTGGTGAGATAGAGTGTATGGTATAATCTCTGTAACTCTTCTTTCATAGTGGATTGCTCTTGTTCTCCCGTGGTTTTCTCCCGAAAGGGTTTCCACGTATATTGTGTGTTCAATCATTATTGTTGATGTGATTTCAAACTATCAAGAAGGATGGAATGATTCTTGTGTTCATGGATCCCTCTTGATAGTTAATTCATTCTGTGCACTTTGATATATATGTTTCTTGAGTGTGACTGATTTATTTCATACTTGTTACTTGATTTTAAAAGTGTTGAAAATAGTGTGATCTAGTAGGGATTAGGTTTTTCAATCAATATAAGTTCCTTTCTTTAAAATAAATAAAACTCCTAAAAGACACAATTAGGGTTTTAAATATAATGAATTTAATTTGAGAAATTATTCTCACAATTCCTACCATGTTATTAATACTTTAATAAGCTCAGTAGATTAATCACTATTAACCTACAAAGGTGGAATAAATAATAACTCAAAATAAAATTCAAAGAAAGAAACAATTTCCATTTTTCAATAGAAATTTCAGAATTCAGCTACTGTTTTGGGACCAATCTTTCCTATATTAAAACATCCTTTTAAAATGTGAGAATACTTTATTTCACAAGGATTTTCAGTCCTCTTTCAAATGGCATAGGTCTCATTTAGTAATTCCAACGTTTGGTATCACTTTAAAGTGATTTGTGACATGAACTCCAAACCATGGCAGATTCTGGAAATTCCTCACAAATGACTTTATTGGGTTTAACCTAGAGTGAACTAAGTCATGGAAACACTTCGTTTCACTAGGTTTTTCAATCCTCTTTCCAATGGCAATGGCAGGGGTCTCGAAACTTGATTCCAACGTTTGATATCAATTAGAGGCCTTTACGATAGAGAGTCAGATTTTGCAGATTTGACTCTTAATCATAAAAATTCTAGTGTGGCTATTCTAGGTCATTAAAAATCATGGGAACTCTTCCTAGACTTTGTTAAGACCTAATATTAATGAAGTCGATAGGTGGCAAGCTTCAAAAATCCCAGAAAATATATTTCTTAGATTTTACAAAAGCTATGTGGTTGCTGTCCAAAAAAACAGCAACCCAGAAATAATCTTAAAACCATTTTAAAATTAATTCCTTCAATGTAAAAACATGCCAAAACGTTTTTAACACATTTATACATTATTAGGAAACTTCCCTAAATGTTTTTAACAAAATAAAAACATCAATTCATCGCATGAACTATTCAATCTCTCAAGAACACTAAAAGTGTTTTTATAAAACAAATTTTATCAAACCTACTTTGTTCTTCATTTTTTAATTTTCAAAAGTAATAAAATTATTTTGAAAACATCATAAACCATTTATAAAAAGTATGAAGAACATTAGGTTCATAAAACAAAAATTAAAACAAGGCCATTAGGGTTCCAAACCCATGTGGCCGTGAGCTAGTGAGAGTGAGAGATAGAATTAGGGTTTAGGGTTAGGGTTAAACCTTACCTAATCCTAGCTTAGGGTTTCCAAAAACACAAAAAAAAATATGTTGCCATTATTTCCTAGACATCAAGTATTCAAAATAAGAAAGAATCAATTACAAATAAGATACTTTCTTAAACTTGAAAAACTCAAAATAGGAAACTTAGGGATTTTCTTATTTGACAATTAGTGTTACTAATTTCACAACAAGAAGTTCCCTAATATAATTTAGTGTTACCTAAATCAATATGCAGCCACCATCATCAACCCAATTAGGGTTTTTGAAGAACCCTAAATGGCCATTGTTACAACTTAACAAGAACTCCATTAAAAGGATAATTTAAACAATTTTAAATCAAACTATAGCATGCCTCATGAAACAATTATAAAACATATTTTAAATCATTCAAGAACATGCAAATATCATTAGGGTTTCTTAAAACCCATGAAGCCGTGACCCTTGAAGGTGAGACACCCCATGGCTGAATCACACAAAGGGTGTAAACCCCATTGTCGTGAACCCCATTGCCATCAAAACTTGTTTTTCACAAAAACCAAACTAAAGTTCATATTTTCAAAAACAAGAACATGATCTAATCATGTCTAGGGTTTTTAAAAAATCAAGATTCAAATATATATATTGATTATAGGGTTACCTTAACCCAAATCAAAATTAAAAAAAAATAAAAGAACCAAGCTAGGGTTCATAAACCCTAGTTGCCGAATAGAAGAGAGAGAAGAAAGAGAGAGCCGTGACTTACCTTGGGGATTTTGATCACATCAATAGCTTCATTGGATGATGGGGAACAAACCCCAATCATCAATATTCATGGAGACTATCCCTTGCTATGGCCGAAAATTAGAGAGAGAATTGAGGGAAAACTTAAAACAATTTTTAAGGATTCTTTAACAATACCTAAACTCTAATCACCAAAGGGGTAAAACCCCATATGGCCGTGACCTCCTAGGGCAGCCCCTTTATAGCCGAATCCCTCTAGGGTTTCACATAAACCCTAGTTGCCATTTATAACCAAGAACAAAACAAGAAACAAGGAGGGATACCTCCATGGCCGAAATTCACATAGTGGTTTCTCTAAACCATATTAAACTTGATTTTAATTAATATTGCCATTGATTGCCATCATCAATTACATGACCATGCTTGATTAGGCTCTGATACCACTGAAAGGTTGTGTCAAAAATGGATTCGCAGCGGAAGTAGAAAACAGAACTTTTCTTTTATAAAACAATCCATATACACATCCATTCAAGAATCGATTCAAGCATAGGGTTATGTATTAAATAAACAAGAACATATATTTAATACAATAAACATGCTTACTTGTAAATCCGTACGTAGTAGCTTTCCTTCAAGTTTCAAAGCGATGAAACCTCCAAAGGTATCCACACGAGTGTAAGACTCCTAGAACCTCCTAGTCCTCCACAACCTTTGTGAGAGAAGCTAGCTTGGAGAGGGAGAGAGGAGAGGGATGGCTAGAGAGAGAGAACCCTAGTGGAAGTGATGCTTAGAATTTAGGGTTCCCTCTCTTCTTATTTATTGACTTTCTCCTCTTTAAGGAGTGTTTGGTTACTAGTGCTAGCATGACCAAACATCCTTGTATAGAGTAATCCTATTCTTGGTTATGATTGACATTTAATTAATTAACCATTAATAATTAAAGTCAAA
>JAESVK010065751.1:0-10309 GCA_017140935.1 Hamamelis virginiana
TATCGATAGGTGCCTTGCACGCTATCGATAGATGGCTGCCTGCTCCGCTTTTTATGCTAAGTATTTGTGTAATAATGTTAACTTTGAGGGATATTGTTGTCTTTTGCCTCTTTGACTTTTAGGGGAGTATTTAAGCTACTTTAAGAGGAGAGAGAGGGAGCTTTTTCTTTTGTCATTTTGCTCATAAAGTGAGCCTTTGTTTTCTAGTGCTTTCTTGGCACTTTCTAGGCATCCAATCACTACCCATCCTACTCCAAATAGGCCCAAGTTAGACTATGATGATGAGGAGCATCTACGGATCGCCGATCTACGTTATGGCCGGCTAGGTCACTCGGTTATGGGGTGAGGCAAGGATTTTTGGGTGAGGTTTTTAGTCACCATTTTGTAATTAATGTTATTTAACCTTGGGATAGACTTGTATTTGAGAGCCTAGTGCTTTTAACCGTTTATATATCAATATGTTTTAGTTTTCTGTGATTACTATCTCATACAAATACAAGTGGTGCTTACTTAAATGAATGATTGAGTTAATGGTGGTTTGATCATTAGCATAGGTTATGCATTATCGTTTGATTCTGATAGTTTATGGCTTTTGATTAATCGTTATACACTTAATCATTCATATCATTTTGGTTAACTTATTCTTGTAGTCTAGGTTACCATTATCCCATGTTAAATAACATTTCATATTACAATCGGTGATTATTAACTTGCCCTAATCCGAACCGAACCCCATTACCTTTCTCCACTTTATCTTTTATTAATTACTCTAGTTCGTCTTGAATTTATCATTAGGACCTTAATCAACAACCAACCAATCACCTTTGAATCACAATCACTAGCATAGCTTCTTATTTACTTTAAACTAGATTCAACCATATTCTCTGTGGACGACCCGCACTCACTCTAACTTGCGACTTGAGGTTAAATTTCCGTTGAGTGTGGTCCTATAAATACTTTTAAATCTTGGCGCATGGTGGGGAATTAACCTCCCTCACCGTGGTGCGACCAAATTTTGGCGCCGTTGCCGGGGAATCGTGCGTTGAATTAATTTAAAGTTTTAAGGAACTATTCTAGTTGTAATTAGAAATTCTTTCTTGTTCATATTATTTTCTTTTCATTTCGTAGCTTTGATCTACTCTTCTTAATTTCAGGTTACTTAATCTAGGTACCACCACCTGCCGAGCTCGCGCGCTAAAAAGCCCTCGAAGGCTAAAAATTGCTAAATTTGCTAAACAGGTTGGATAGGACCGCAAAAAGATTAGCGACTTGGATCGAGGGGAGTTTTCTTAGCTCTTTTATTCTTTCGTTAATTATTCAATTCTTACATTCATTGCATTCATTTAGCATTTGTGGGAGGGTTGTAGAGCTGCATGCACGGTAGGCGTTCCCTATCTCAGGAGTTGCACCCTTTGGACCTTGACCTAGAGCATACCTTGAGAGCCGCTAAGGCTGCTCGTCGAAACACTCAAGAGTCCCCACCGGTCATTGACGTAGAAATGGCCAATGCTTTAGGAAATAATGGGGGTGGAGCTGCTCAGCAGAATCCACCACAACCAATCCCACCCGTGCTGTTGCGTGATCACTTTATGCCTAACACTTTCAGTCCCCCATCCTGCATTCAAGTCCCAAACATAGAGGAGCTGACCTATGAGATTAAACAGCAAACCATTCAGATGCTCCCTAACTTTTATGGGTTAGATCGTGAGAACCCTTACGATCACTTGACTGAGTTTGTTAACATCTGCAACACCATTAGGATTAGAGATTTCCCTCAAGAGTCTCTACGTCTATTCTTGTTCCCCTTTTCTTTGAAGGATAAAGCCAAGCACTGGCTTACGTTCCTGGAGCCCCTAGGCCTGTGACTACTTGGGAGGAGCTTCAAAGGCTCTTCTTGGCCCGATACTATTCCATAGGCAAGACCTCCCAAATGCGCCATAGCATTACCCACTTTACCCAAAAAGAGGGGGAATCCTTTTATGAGTCTTGGGAGAGATTGAAAGAGTTGATTAGACTTTGCCCACACCATGATATCCCTAAGTGGCAAATAGTGCAATCTTTTCTTAAAGGATTGAGAGAGAGGGATAGGCAATTAGTCCACTCAGCTTGTGGAGGGTCTGTTTTGAGAAAGAGTGACGATCAAGTTTGGGCGCTGTTTGAGACTATGAGTGAGGATTCCTACCATATGGAATCCATGGGTTTGTCTGAGAGAGAGAAAACCACACCAACACCATCCTCCTCTTCATCTAAGAAAGGAGGCATTTATGAGATTGAAACCACTTCTTCCAATCAAAACATTGAGGTGTTGTCCAAGAAACTAGACCAACTCATAGCT
Source organism: Hamamelis virginiana (assembly GCA_017140935.1). Classification (NCBI taxonomy): domain Eukaryota; kingdom Viridiplantae; phylum Streptophyta; class Magnoliopsida; order Saxifragales; family Hamamelidaceae; genus Hamamelis; species Hamamelis virginiana. The sequence continues at coordinate 2,336 of JAESVK010065751.1, forward strand.
CTTCATGAGAAGTCTTCCAAGGCCATAGTCAATTCAGTGTCTGAATTTTGTTCCATATGCTCGGACCCTACCCATGATACTCTGTCTTGTCCCATGGCGGGGCAATACCCCGAATTCATTCAGGAACATGTTAATGCTGCCCAAGGGTATGTGCCATCTAGGAGTGACCCTTACTCAAACACTTACAACCCGGGATGGGCAAATCACCCAAACTTTCGTTGGGGTCAACAACAACCACCTAGGCCTCCAATTCAATCTTCTCAACCCATGAGACCCAATTATCAAGGACCTCATCAGGGCATGGTTGCACCTTATAGGCCTCCCCAACCTCAGAATCAATACCAATCTCAAGGCACTATGGTGCCTCATTCTCAACCATCTTACCATCCTCCTAGTCAACAAGTTGTCCAAGCACCACAATCCCAACAACTTCAAAGAACCCCGGGATTTGAAGAGCAAGTCTTAAGTGCTCTAAAAGCCATGGAAGCCAACAATCAATTGCTTCATTCTCATTCGCAATCCATTGCCAAGCTTGAGACCCAAGTGGGCCAAATAGCAGCTTCTTTGAACCGTAGGGAAGAGGGTAAGTTGCCTAGTCAACCTATTAAGAATCCCAAGGGAGCTTATGTGGCTGAGAGTTCTACCTCTCAAGAGCCGGTCAAGCATGAGGATGTGCAAGCCATTACAGTTCTTAGGAGTGGGAGAGTGGTGGATAATAGGATAGGAGAGGATGACATGGATGAGGATGGTTCACCTCCGGTTGTAGAGGTAGGGAGTGATGAGAGTAGCAAAAGAAAAGAGAGAAGTCCTGAGAAGGAGGTTGTTGAAGAGATAGAGAGGGATAACTTTCCTTCTAGGGTAGAAGACCCCGTGGCATCCTATGTGCCCAAAGCTCTTTTTCCTTCGGCGCTTGTGTCGCCTTCTAAAAAAGCCAAGAAAGGAGTTTCTGTTGATGATATGTTGGAGGTATTTAAACAAGTGCGAATCAATATTCCACTACTTGAGGCTATTAAACAAATCCCATCTTATGCCAAGTTTTTGAAGGATCTTTGCACCCATCAAAGGAGAGAGCGTGTGCATTTAGCTCAATCCTCTGCACTTGTTGACATAGCTAGTGCAGTCTGCCAATATCAAATCCCTGTTAAGAAGAGTGACCTTGGAACACCCACTATACCTTGTTTCCTCGGAGATCATTTTGTGGATAGAGCTTTGGTAGACTTTGGGGCTAGTGTGAACATTCTTCCATACTCGGTGTATGCGAAGATGGAATTAGGAGAGTTAAGGCCCACACCTACTGTTCTCCAGTTTGCTGATAGGTCCACCAAGGTGCCTAGGGGGGTTCTACAAGATGTCCTTGTTAAGATTGAATCCTTTGTCTTCCCTGCCGACTTTATAGTCCTAGACATGGAGCCTGTGGACAGTAATAGACCCCAAATCCCTGTGATTATAGGTAGACCTTTGTTGGTGACCGCGAATGCAGTTCTTCACTGCAAATCTGGAATTATGGAGGTGTCTTTTGGCAATATGAAGGCCAAGTTGCAAGTTTATCATGCAGCTAACCATCCTCATCACTTTGAGGAATGTTCATTTGTGGATATTATTGATGAGCTCGTAGAAGAGTCCCTCCCATTCATCCTTACTGAGGACCCCTTAGAGGCATGCCTTGCCTACTTTGATATTGATAGTTTTGACATAGACTCATGCATCGAGGAAGTGAATCAAGTTCTAGAGTCATCCCAATCCATAGGTAGCCTAACTTGGAAACCTACACCCGAACCATTACCACCGTTGGCTAGTACACCTATGCCTAGCTCGTTGGAGTCACCTCCGACACTTGAGCTCAAACCTTTGCCTTCCCATTTGAAGTACACATTCTTAGGGCCCAAAGAGACTCTCCGTGTCATTATTGCCTCTGATTTGAGTGATTTACAAGAGAGAGCCCTAATTGACACTCTAAAAAAGTATAGGGAAGCAATAGGTTGGTCGGTGGCGGATTTGAAAGGGATTGACCCATCCATTTGCATGCATCGTATTCACCTTGAAGAGGGGGTTAGGCCATCTAGAGAAGTCCAAAGAAAACTCAACCCTAACATGAAGGAAGTGGTGAAAAAGGAAGTGCTTAAACTTTTGGATGCGGGTATCATATACCCCATCTCTGACAGTGAGTGGGTAGCTCCTACCCAAGTTGTCCCCAAAAAGTCTGGAATTACTGTAGTAGCCAATGATCAGGGTATTCTAGTCCCAACTAGAGCCACTACAGGATGGAGAGTTTGTGTTGATTATAGGAAGCTCAATTCTAAGACTAGAAAGGACCATTTCCCACTTCCTTACATTGATCAAATCCTAGAAAGGTTGGCGGGTAAAAGCTATTATTGTTTTCTTGATGGTTATTCTGGATATAACCAAATAGCTGTGTACCCCGAAGACCAAGAGAAGACCACCTTCACATGCCCTTTTGGCACTTTTGCCTTTAGACGTATGTCCTTCGGCTTGTGTAATGCGCCTAGTACATTCCAAAGATGTATGACGGCAATCTTTTCCGACATGATAGGTGAGTTTCTTGAGGTTTTCATGGACGACTTCTCTGTCTTTGGATCCACCTTTGATGAGTGCCTTTCCCACCTTGACAAAGTGTTGAATAGGTGTTGTGAGAAAAACTTGGTGTTGAGTTGGGAGAAAAGCCACTTTATGGTTCAGGAAGGCATAGTTTTGGGGCATGTAATTTCTGAGAGGGGAATTGAAGTAGATAGGGCTAAGGTTGAATTGATAGCCAAACTACCTCCCCCAACCACTGTCAAACAAATCCGGTCATTCTTGGGGCATGCGGGTTTCTATAGAAGGTTCATTAAGGACTTTAGCAAGATTGCCAAACCCATGTGCAATTTACTGGCCAAGGATGCCCCATTTGTTTTTGATAAGGATTGTATGGAAGCTTTTGAAAAGCTGCGCTCTTCCTTGAGCACCGCCCCAATTATGCAAGCACCCAATTGGTCCCTTCCATTTGAGGTTATGTGTGATGCCTCTGACTATGCAATTGGGGCGGTTTTGGGGCAGAAACTAGGGAAAGACTCTCATGTTATCTATTATGCTAGTAAAACCCTCGTTGATGCCCAAATCAATTACACCACAACCGAAAAAGAACTCCTAGCAGTGGTCTTTGCATTTGATAAATTTAGATCATATCTTCTTGCATCTAAGGTCATTGTGTTTTCTGATCATGCTGCATTGAAATACCTTCTGTCCAAGAAAGAGACCAAACCTAGATTGATCAGGTGGATACTCTTGCTTCAAGAGTTTGATTATGAGATTAGGGACAAGAAGGGTTGTGAAAATGTTGTGGCGGACCATTTGTCTAGAATCATGGTTGACCCATCCTTGGACATTGTACCCATTAAGGATAAATTCCCCGATGAGCATATTTTGACCATTTCTGATCATCACTTGCCTTGGTATGCTCACATCATCAATTATCTCGTCACGGGACTCATCCCATCGGATTGGGATAAGAATAGGAAAAATCGTTTCTTTTCACAAATCAAATATTATTTTTGGGAAGATCCTATTCTTTTTAAATATTGTGCGGATCAAGTAATCCGTAGATGTGTCCCGGATCATGAGGTACGAGATATTTTGAGATTTTGCCATACCTTGGCATGTGGGGGTCATTTTAGTGGGAAGAAGACTGCGGCAAAAGTCTTGCAATGTGGGTTCTTTTGGCCTACAATCTTTAGGGATGCCTTAGAGTTTTGCAAGACTTGTGAAAATTGCCAAAAGATGGGGAATATTTCAAAAAGAGACATGATGCCCTTGAGCCCAATTCTGATAGTTGAAATCTTTGATGTGTGGGGCATCTTTTTTATGGGCCCATTCCCAGTCTCCCATGGTTATGAATACATCCTTGTTGGGGTTGATTATGTGTCCAAGTGGGTGGAAGCAGTGGCCACTCGAACAAATGACCACAAGGTTGTGGTGAAATTTTTGCAAGAGAATATCTTTTCTAGATTCGGGTTTCCTAGGGCTATCATTAGTGATGGAGGCTCTCACTTCAATAATAGGCCTTTTGCGGCTTTAGTTGCCAAGTACTCCATCACTCACAAGGTTGCCACTCCCTACCACCCTCAAACTAGTGGCCAAGTGGAAGTGTCAAATAGGGAAATCAAGCACATTTTAGAGAAGACCGTTAGGCCTGACCGAAAAGATTGGTCATTGCGCTTAAATGATGCACTTTGGGCATATAGGACGGCTTACAAGACCCCTATTGGCATGTCCCCTTATAGACTCGTTTTTGGAAAGCCTTGTCATCTTCCCGTGGAATTGGAGCACAAAGCTCTATGGGCCATAAAGAAATTTAATTTTGAAATTGATGAAGCGGGCTTGCATCGAAAACTGCAACTTAGCGAGTTAGAAGAGATTCGCAATGATGCTTATGAGAATTCAAAAATTTATAAAGAAAAGATGAAAGAATTCCACGATAGTCACATCAACAGAAAATCTTTTGAACCCAATCAAAAGGTGTGGCTATTCAATTCTAAATTGCGTCTCTTTCCTGGCAAGCTAAGATCCCGATGGGATGGTCCTTATCTTGTGGTCAAGGTCCTACCCCATGGGGCGGTTGAGATCAAAAACCCGAAGACTGGGGCCCAATTTACGGTAAATGGTCAAAGGCTCAAGCCTTACATTGAGGGGGTTAGTGATGATACCATTCAGGATGGCCTTGTGGTGGAGATTATGTCCTTGGAGGACCCGATCTATGATTCCAATTAGTGGATTGCAAGACGTCTGGCTGAAGACGTAAAATTTAGCTCTTCTTGGGAGGAAACCCATGTGTTGGTTTATTTTGATTTCTTTGCTTTTGTTGTTTAGTTGTGCATAGTGAAGCCTTGGAGAGGGTGTTTCCTTAACATTGGGGACAATGTTCCATTTAAGTTGGGGGGGAGCATTCATTCCATTCATGGCTATTTTTGCTTATTTTCTCATGATGTGTTGATAGTTTTATTGTGAAGATTCTTTTTGAAGCATGTTCATTGAAATGGCTAGTTGATTGAGTATGCATGTTGTGAGCCATGTTTTTCGAACTGTTGCATAATCCCTCTTTGAAAGCTAGTTTTGATGTCTTGAAATTGATCACTTACACGAGCTTTTATGAATTAATAATCTAGTTGATTGAGCTGAGTTAAATCCTATGATTAGTGGAGATTGAAACCTTATACTTGCTTTCGAGCCTTTCTTTTATTTTTGGGAGGATGTAATTACTCTATTCTTTTATTCAGCGTATTTGGTTTCTTGCTTTGTGCTCATGCTTGCAATTGTGTTGATTAGAATTCTCATGTTTGCATGTTGATTGATCAATTGAGAACATTTCTAGTCTTTTTGAAAAATGATTTTAGGCCTTCTTTTGTGTTCGTAGCCTTGTGTTTTTTGTCGTGTTGTGTTATCCCTAGCACCCTTTGTTGAGCTTAAACACTTGCCACTTCATTCAAAGCCTAGGAAGCCTTTTTGGAGTGTCCATTTGAGGTAAAGGGGGATTTATAGTCTTCAAAATTTTTGAAAGCCATTTCTTTGTCCAGCAGCCTACATCTATCGATAGCCACCTTGGTCTATCGATAGATGCCACCTTCTGCCCCACCAATACTTATCCATTATCTGTGAAAAAAAAAAAAAAAAAAAAAAAAAAAAATTCGGAAATTCTCACCCATGTCCAGAAGCCTGTACCTATCGATAGGTGGGTTGACCGCTATCGATAGGTCAGCTATCGATAGCGGTCATCTATCTATCGATAGAGATCGCGTAATTTTGAAAAAATATAACCGTCGCACCTCTCCCGCTTCTCCCATTCGCGCCTGCAGCAGTTTCCAGACGGTTTCTTCAACCGTTGCACTCCCCATCCGCTCATAACCGCCTGCCCCCTCATCTTCCTCCCTTGAAGGCTATATATCCCCCCTCAGTTTGTGTAGGTAAGTGTGCTTTCTTCTGGTTTGAGTGAGTTTTGTGGGTTGCTGCTTAGATTAAGGGTGTGTGTTCGCTGTATTGTGGGTTTATTGTTGTGAGTATTCTCCCTTCTGAAAATGAGTCGTCCCCGCCGTTCGTCTGCTTCCCGCCGTTCTACTTTGGCGGAGTCGGATTCCGAATCCAGCGACTACACGGTGCCACCCCCTGCGCCTGCACTCCGTCGACGTGGTTCATCGTCCCGCACCCCTCGTCCTCTTGTGGATGAGGATTATGTTATGGAGGAGGAGCAGGAATTTCATGATGTTGGAGAGGAGACTGGGGAGGGTCCCCGCAGAAATCTGGAGAGTTTCACTAACCAGGGACGTAGGGTGAGCATGCACAGCCAGCCTAGCCAGAGAGTCGCCTATGAAAATTCCATAAGGAGGCGCAAGTTTAATGTTGAAAGGTATGTGGACACGCGCCACATCGATGTCGAGCACGAGATAATCCGGGTGCTGAAAGCCCGGCAGTTGCAGGCTTGGATGGTGAAGGGTGGAGGGTACAAGCCCTCACTTGTGCGAGAGTTCTATATTACTGCCCAGTTTCGGGATGATCAGCCGGAGATGCTACACGCCACTGTCCTAGGGCACCCGATCCGCTTCAGTATTAATGAGATAGCCCAGTACCTCCGCTGCCAGCGCCCCTTGGGTGATGAGTTTTTGGCCTCCCATCTTCGTGCCATGGAGAAATCCCTTCGGGAATGTGCCGAAATTGTGTGTGTGGAGCCCAACCTTGTGCTGCAGAATTTCACCACTGGGAACATGCACGCCGTTTATGCCGTTATGAACAAATTGCTTTACACCAATCTTAGGGCGCGAGGGAGTGATTCTGACATACCCCTCGAGGGGGTGCGACTTCTGCTCGAGTTCATGGACGACGGACCGTTTGATACACCGCTCCTAATCTTCAACGAAATCAAGGCTTACATTTCGACGGTCCCGCGCAGTAACATGCCATTTCCGCAGATGATCACGCATTTCGTGATGCGTGCGGGAGTCGATGCGCAAGAGCAGCTTTTGTGGGGCGAGGGCCCGATTACCCAGACTACTATCACTCGGAGCATAGCGGCGAGTCAGGCTGCTAGGCGAGCGAGAGCCGCTCCAGTTGCACCCGCGCAGCCCGAGCAGGCACCACAGCCGGCCAGATCCGATCCCCAGTACTTCCCGTCTGGCGCTGCCCCTTTGATGACCGACAGGCAGCTTCTGCAGAGCATATGGCTGGAGCAGCGCTCCTTGATTGAGGGACAGAGGGTTATGTCCGAGACTGTTGGGCGGCTTACGCGCCAGGTTAGGGCTCTTTGGAGGAACCAGCGTGGGGAGGTCCTCTCGGATGTTGAGTTGGGTCTCTTTGCTCCATCTCCACCTCCTCCAGAGACAGGCGATGCTCTTTATGAAGATGATAACCCCGCAGGGGTGTGATGATTCGTGACCGTGCTTGGGATTGTTTTGTTGGGACTTGTTTATGTTTATTTTATTTATAGTTTTCTTGTTTAGGGTTTGTTGGTGGTGGTGTGTTTAATTTGTTGTTATTTTTATTTTATATTGGTTTGGTGTTTGTTTAGTTTGTTTAGGTTGTTCGAGAATGGCCGGGTAGTAACCTTAACCGCTTGTGTAGCCATTCTCGTTTGGTGTTTCCCTTTTCCTATGTAACCGTGGTTGTTATATGCTAATATAGTCCTATTTGATTTCCTAAAGTCTTTTGTTCTCTTTTTGATCAGTCATATCATGCATGCATGGAATTACCTGTTTACGTGGTTGCATGTGTGAGCATTTCCTTGCCTGATTGTCTTCTCTTGATGCTTTGACGTGTGAGAATACCTGCATGTATTTTTATAATCGTCACGGACTTCATTGATAACCCATCATGTGTGATTGTCTTGAGAGTGATATTCCGGTGAGATTTTGAAATCGAAGCTTGCCATGTGGATTAAAATTCGGCGTAACTTAACTGAGAATTTAATTTGTGAAAGCTCCGTTGCACTTGCAC
>JAESVK010065756.1:0-10890 GCA_017140935.1 Hamamelis virginiana
AACGTTAATTGATTAAAAGTCAATACTAACCGAGAATAGGATTACTCAATTCGAGGATGATTGGTCATGCTAGCACTAGTAACCAAACACCCCCCAAAGATGAGAAAGTCTATAAATAAGAGTGTTTCACACACTCTAAGGAAGAGGAAACCCTAGGGCCGAATTCTCTCTCCTCTCCCTCTCCATTCTTGCTTGCCACAAAGGGTTGTGGAAGACAAGGAAGGCTTTCGGAGTTTTGCTCTCGTGTGGATACGCTTTGGAGGTTTCATCCGTTTGAAACTCGAAGGATTCCTACACCGAAGAACACAATCAAGTGAGTTTTTATATGCTTTGATTAACTGTTTATTTTTATATACATGATCCTTATGCTTGGATCGATTCATATTGGTTTTGTGAACATGGATGTTTTTATTAAACGAAAAAGTTTTGTTTTTACCCTCTTCCGCTGCGCATCCATGTCTGTGGTTTTCACAGAACCTTTCAGAAGACGGTGCAGGATACCCCGAGCCGGAAGGAACAGCAGAAGAACCACCCGCAGCATCAGAACGCTGACTGGTAAAGAGTGAAATGAGGTGGTCAATCTTCGCATCAGTGCGAGCCTAACTGATCTCTAAGGCAGCAATGTGGTGATAAAGACCAGCAATGGTCATGGGGTAAACAGTCGGAGCAGGTGGTGGAATGTCATCAGCAGCTACATGAGGAACATCCTCATCAGAATCAGCTCCATGAGCAGATGTATGTCCACGGCTGCGATTAATGCAAGCCAGATCAATAGGACCACGAGTTGGCTTCTCGGGCCTGTCAGATGGAGATGTCTTCACCCCTAGCTTCTTGCAGAATTCTGTAATCATGGCACCGTACGGTAAAGCCGTCTTGACCTCATGAGCTCGAGCCACAAGGCGAATGGTACCCCAAATGAGTGGGAAAATTGATAACAGCACCATTCATGAAAGCATAGTACAAACGAGCCTTTGGGTACTCAAAATGTACACGGCTACCCCCGGGAAACAAATTCCACCATAGGATAATGTTCAAGGCACGAAACTCCTCCTTGAGATTCCCTTGAACAAATTTGCCATTCTTCAACCCAGCAGAGGTACAAAGGGTGTGGATAAGAAGGTCATCACTTACATTAGAATCATTGTCAAATGAAAAAGAAGGAGAATCAGGAGGAGGTAGGGGCACATCCAAATAGTCAGCTATCATCTGTGGAGTCACAGTGATAGTCTTCCCTCTAACTCTAGACACTATTTCAAAGGTTTCGGTGTTCACAGTGTGGACACCCATATAAAAACTCTTGACAAGAGAAGGGATAAACAACTTGATGGGTTCAAAGAAACGACCTAATTTATGAAATTCAATCATTTGGATGAAAAGAGTGTCGGTCATACCCTTGGGGATCACTTGACGCTCACAGATGACTGGATGTCTCACATAAACTTCCTCCTTAGTGAGCTTTGAATGAACAAATGAGGGTTCCTCATCCAGTAGGTCTTCGACATGGAGAGGATTGGGAAGATTGGCTTGCTCTTGAGGAGAGAGATGAGCATTCTTCCTCTTCTTAGCAGCGGGGGTCTTGCCCTTCCCTTTGGAGGATGAACCCCCATGTCGTGAGCTATCACCACCAGTCATGGTGAAGATCACAACTCGAATCCACATGAATCCGAGGCAGATAAGGCATATATCGCTCAAAGATGAAGACATACTGAGTAAAAATGCCTTGGTATGGAAGAATAAGATGCAAACGAAGAACCTTATGCAAAGAGAGCTCGAACCAAAGAGAAATATAAGGGAGAAAGTGAACAGTATTGTGCGAGATTTAGCCCTAATATCGAAAATTCTCGAAGTTGGATCGATCCAAATGAGATCTGGATCGATCCACTAAGCCTGAACACTAGGCAAGTTCAAATAAAAACCACTCTGGATCGATCCAAGTTGAAGCTGGATCGATCCAATTTGCATATACAGAATGCATGTTTTGAGTCAAATTGATTTAGATCGATCCAGGACAGGGCTGGATCGATCCAAGAACCTTCAATGCAACATGAGGAAAAACGATATGCACTCTGGATCGATCCAGATCAGCAGTGGATCGATCCACACTGTGAAAAACACACTTAAATGAGCTTGATCACTGAAAAAACTTGATGAATGGATACTTGGATGCAAGTATAATTGTAAAACGATGAACAAGAGGCATTTCAAAACAAGATTTGAGCAGGGAACAAAACCTATTGACACATCATTTTTGACAAATTTATAGACCAAGATCCAGACTAACAAGGAACGGAGAATTTAGGCTACAAACATGAAAAAAAAAAAAAAAAGGCATGGATATGATAAAACAATGATTACCACCAACATGCAAAATGGATATCATCACAAGATTGAAGATTGTAATATGAGAATCCAAAGTAGTGAGTGTGTGCAATGGTTAGATCAATTCGTATCCATGTATAAATTAGATGATGTAGACTCAAAATGATTTGGAAAATTATGCAATGATTGTTAATATAGAAGTCAAACCAAGTAGGTATGCACAACTAACTCCTCATCAAGATATCAAAAAGCTGAATAAGGAATCCCAGAGAATACACATGAAGATCATGAAACAGGATAATCAAGTCTTTTAGTGAGAAATTTTGAGCATAAGCATGACAGCTTTTCAAGATAGGATTTCTAGTAACAGAATTTGAAGAAGGATCAATTCTCCTCTTCAATATAATTTGTTTTCAAGTCAATGGATTTGAAAGAAGATCAATTCTCTTCTTCAATTCATGAGAATATTTCCTTTTCATTTGAAATATGAGGCAAATTAAACCATGACCCAAACTTATTGGGAATGAAGATATAGAGTGAGAAATCCCATAACCCAAGATGATGTGAATACTTGAAGAGAAGGTAGTAAAGTCTACTTATAGGTCAATCTATATCACAAATACATAGAATAATGATCATCCCATTTAACTCCAAACATCTTGAAAATTATATCATAGAATCAACACAATCAAAACCAATAGTGCAAGAGATTTTCAGATTCAATCACATTGAACAACATACAATAAGGAGATGATATAAAGTGCACATGACAAAACCAAGATAAACTCATATTCAGTGTAATTATCATGCATGTATCCTATACTCCAGTAACTTCAATCAATCATACAAATCCCCAAAGCTGTTCTCAAGTATTCAAATCTAACATTATCAAGAGGTTTTGTGAGAAGATCAGCAAGTTGATTTGTAGATGATACAAATTGCATTGACAGCACTTTATTTTCAACCAAGTCTCTTATGAAATGATGTCTTATGTCAATATGTTTGGTTCTAGAATGCTGAACAGGATTTTTGGAAATATTGATTGCACTCTCATTGTCACAAAATACAACTAAACTTGAATCCTTGACTCCATAATCACTTAACATTTGTTTCATCCACAACAATTGTGCACAACATGCACCAGCAGCTATGTATTCAGCTTCAGCTGTAGACAAAGCAATGGAATTTTGTTTCTTACTGTGCCAAGAAACCAAGGAATTCCCAACATAAAAGCAACCTCCAGAGGTGCTTTTCCTGTCAGCCACATTTCCAGCCCAGTCGGCATCGGAATATGCAGCAAGATTAAGATTGGTATCCCTAGAATACCAAAGACCATAACCCTGTGTGCCACTCACATAGCGAATGATTCGCTTGACAGCATAAAGATGAGACTCTTTAGGATTGGACTAGAATCTAGCACAAACTCCAACACTATATGAAATGTCAGGTCTACTTGCTGTAAGGTAGAGCAAGCTACCTATCATGCTACGAAATAAGGTTTGACCTACATCCTTTCCACCTTCATCCTTGGAAAGTTTTGTGCTAGTGCTCATTGGTGACCTAACATGTTTAGCATTTTCAAGCCCAAATTTTTTGACAAGTTCCTTAGCATATTTGGATTGGGAAACAAATATCCCATCATCCATTTGTCTAACTTGCAACCCTAGGAAGTAAGTTAATTCACCAACCATACTCATTTCAAACTCTCTCTTCATTTCTTCAGAAAAACTATGAGCAAGTGTATTCAAAGTTGATCCAAAAACAATATCATCAACATACACTTGAGCAACAACAATTGACCCTTGCACAGATTTGATAAACAGAGTTTTATCCACACTTCCTCTAGTGAAACCCCTCTCTAGAAGATAGGATGTCAATCTCTCATACCAAGCTCTTGGAGCTTGTTTGAGACTATACAAGGCTTTCTTCAGCTTGTAGACATGAGTGGGATGATGTGGATCTTCAAACCCTTTAGGTTGTTCCACAAACACATCTTCTTGAAGGAATCCGTTCAAGAATGCACTTTTCACATCCATTTGGAATAGAGTGAAATTGAGATGGCATGCAACAGATAACAACAGGCGAACAGACTCAAGTCTAGCAACAGAAGCAAAAGTTTCATCAAAATCTATACCTTCTTCCTGAGTATATCCCTGTGCAACAAGTCTGGCCTTGTTTCTAACAATAACACCAGATTCATCAGTCTTATTTTTAAAGATCCATTTAGTTCCAATGACATTCTTATTTGATGGTCTAGGGACTAAATCCCAAACATCATTCTTGACAAACTGATGAAGCTCTTCTTGCATGGCAATAACCCATTCCTCATCAAGCAAGGCTTCTTTGACATTTTTGGGTTCAATCTTAGAAGTATAACTCAGAAATGTCATCTCATTCTCAATTTGACTCCTAGTCCTAACTCCAACTTCAGGTTTTCCCACTATATTCTCACTAGGATGATATCTTTTGGACCAAGAGTTTGAAGGAATTGGATCATCAATAGGTGTAGAATTCATCCCTTGATTATCACTACCTTTTTCAACTTGCACATTAACAACATCCATATCTTGAGATGGTGAACATGGAGCATTAAATGCTTCATCTTCAACATCAACAAATTTGTCAATTTCTTTACTCACCATATCATCAATGACCACATTTATCGACTCCATCATAGTAGAAGTCCTAAGATTGAACACTCTATAGGCACGACTATTTGTGGAGTACCCTAGAAGGAAACCATCATCACTCCTAGAGTCAAATTTTCCTAAGGATTCTCTATCCCTAAGAATGTAACATTTGCTTCCAAAGACTCTAAGATATTTCAAATTGGGTTTCTTTCCTTTCCATAATTCATATGGAGAGCATTGAGTGTGAGGCCTCACATAAACTCTATTGATGATATGACAAGCAGTATTGACTGCCTCAGCCCAAAAGTGTTTAGCTAAAGATTTGCTCAAAAGCATGACACGAGCCATTTCTTGAATGACTCTGTTTTTTCTTTCAACAACACCATTTTGTTGAGGTGTTTTGGGGGCAGAAAATTCATGATTAATGCCCTCACTGTCACAAAATTCACTGAACTCGGAATTTTCAAACTCCCTTCCATGATCACTTCTTAACCTAATGATTTGATTGATAGTACATCCTTTCTCAATTTGAACTGCCTACACAAAGCTTTGAAGCTTTCAAAACAATCAGATTTTTCTCTCAAAAATTTTACCCAAGAGAATCTAGAGAAATCATCAACCATCACAAAAATGTATCTCTTTCCTCCTAAACTTTCAGTTCTCATTGGACCCATGAGATCAACATGAACAAGTTCTAGAGGTCTAGATGTATTAATACCACTTGTTTTCTTATGAGACACTCTAATTTGTTTGCCCTTTTGACATGGTCCACAAACATTTTCCTCAATTTTGTCAAACTTAGGAACTCCTCTAACAATTTCATTTTTTGACAATTTTGAGAGATCTTTGAAATTTATGTGACCAAGACATTGATGCCAAAGCTCAACATCATCAACTTTGGCTCTATTACACACGAGAGACTCATTTGGAACTATTCCATAATAATTGTCACTTGTTCTTTTTCCTTCAAGAACACACTTCCCATCTTTACCAAAGACACGACATGTAGCCTTGGTGAAGTTCACTGAAAAATTACTATCACAGAGATGACTAATGCTAATAAGATTAGCTTTAAGACCATCAACAAACAGAACATCTTCTAGCTTAGGGAAGCCATGAGATTCAACAATCCCCTTACCTTGAATGTTTAATCTATTACCATCACCAAAAGTGACAGTCCCTCCATTACACTCTTCAAGATGAACAAACAAGGACTTGTCACCTGTCATATGACGAGAGCATCCACTATCAAAATACCACTGTTTACTCTCATTTGCCCTCAAGGCAGTGTGAACTACATTACATTTAAGACTCTCCTTTCTTACCCAAACTTTATTCTCTGTCTTAACCTCATGCAACTTAGAAAGCTTTCTATTTGATCCCAAATCAACTTTTACCCTAGGAGCATTTCTTAGTCTAGACAACTCATGATTTTTGTGAAGGAGAAAACAATTTGGTCTAATGTGACCAACCTTTCCACAATGATGACAAGTAGGTGAGAATTGCCTAACTTGACCTCTATTCATCAACTTGAAACAATTTGGTCTTGAATGACCAATGACACCACAGTGATGACAAATCACTTTCTTTTGTGAGAAACTCTTCACTTGAGTTTTTCCTTTTCTAGGACAATTAGGTCTTATGTGTCCGACAACACCATAAGAGTGACATGTAGGAATCTTCTTGAAGGAATTTGGATTGAAGTGAGTCCTCTTATGACTAGGTTGAGACAAAGTCTCATTTTCAAGAGATGACTTGGATGAAGGAACAAACTTGGTTCCTGAGGTTGATGGACCACTAGATGATCCAACATAGCCTAGTCCAGATTTATCACTAAAGGACTTCCCAATACTAAGAATGTGATCCAATTTTTTACTCCCATTGGACAATTTCAACAATGTTTCATTTGCTAATTCCAATTCCTTTTCAAGATTTCTAACCTTCAAACACAAACAACTATTACTCTCAACCTCTGTCTTGAGTCTTGATTCAAGACTCTTTACTTCTTTTTGATACTCACTCATTTTTGACACACAAGATTCATTATCCTGTTTCAAAAAAATCAGTTTATCATTCAAACCAAATTTTTCAGTTTTCACATCTTGTATGTGTAACACATGATTTTTCAGCTCTTCTTTGAGAATCTCAATTTCTCTCTCATCAGACTTGACTTTCAAGGCCAAAGACACATTTTTCTTTTTAAGTTGATATGCCTCTTCATAGAGGTTATCATAGGCCTTTTGAAGATCAGTGTCATCATCCTCTAGACTTTCAGACTCATCACTAGACACTCCTAGCAATAACTCTAAGTCATCTATGTCCTTTTTGTTGGATGACACCTCATGAGTTTCCAAAGACACAACAAAAGCTTTCAACTCATTTTCTAAAGCAACATCAGACAATTGATTATCCAAACACATACAAGCACCAATAAGATCATCAAGTACAATGGAATTTATATCTTGACAATTAGCAAACTCAACAACTTTCATAAAGAATTCAGAAGACAAGGATTTCAAAATTTTGTTAACAATTTTTAAATCATCCACCTTTTCTCCTAAGTCATTCAAGGAATTTATAATGTCACAGAGTTTTGTGTGGAATTCACAAAAACTTTCATGGTCACTCATCTTGATAACATCAAATTGATTCATTAGACTATTTAGTCTATGATTTTTCTCAAATATGCTTCCCTCATAAACAATCACAAGATGATCCCAAGCTTGTTTTGATGTTTCAAAATTTTCAATTAGCTTAAGATCATGATCATTTGGAGCCTCACATATAAGTTTGAAACCAATTTTATTCCAATTTTGAGATTCAATTTCATCCCTACTCCAATTTTCAAGAGGTTTCAAGATGAGTTCACCATCAGTGTTTAACATGGGATGTGACCAACCCATTTCCACACTTCTCCACACATTAACATCAATGGATTCCAAAAAGATTTTCATCTTAATTTTCCAGTACATGAACTTAATGTTCTCCAACCTTGGAGGTTTTTGAACACAAGTGGATTCACACAAAGAATTTGTAGTCACAACAAAAGCAGTGAAATTACCCTCCTCATTTTCAGACTCATTCTCGTGAGAGGTATTATTCTCCTCATCACTATCACTCAAAGTAGCATTATGAGCTTTGTTTTGATTTTTTCTCTTTTCAGGACATTCTGCAGCCCTATGACTAGGTTTGTGACAATTGAAACATTCTTTTCCAGTTTTTGAATTCCTATTGTCAACTTTTGATGATGATGTCCCTTGACCTCTGTCAAACTTTTTATTTTGATTTGAAAAACCTTGTTTAGCTTTGAGATATTTTTTGTATTGTTTAACAAACAGTGCAAGTTCATCATCATTCACATCAAGAACATTTTCATGTGATTTAAGATCTTCCTTCATTGAAGATAGAGCAATACCTTTGTTTTTTAGTTTTTGAATCTTTTAGATTCATTTCAAATGTTTGAATGGATCCAACCAATTCATCCACTCGAATTGAACCTATGTCTTTGCTCTCTTCAATAGCAGTGATTTTGGGTTGAAACCGATCAGGGAGAGATCTTAAAATCTTTTTGACAACTTGAAAATCAGGAATTCTTTCACCAAGATTAAAAGAGGAGTTAACAATATCACTCAATTTAGCATAAAACTCTGAAAATGTCTCATTTTCTTCCATGCAAATTCTTTCAAACTGAGAAGTGAGCATTTGAAGTTTTGAGTTCTTGACAAGGGTAGTACCTTCATGAGTTATTTTCAAAATATCCCATGCTTCCTTGGATGTTTCACACATCATGATTCTACGATATTCGCTAGCAGTCAAGGCATTGCAAATAGCATTCAGTCCTCTTGTTGTGACACCAATTTATGTTTATTTTATAGTCTTTTCCTTCCTTTTTAATTGCCTTTTACTTATATAAATGATAGGATTAGGTGTTTTTATGTTTTTCTTTGTTTTTGTCTCTTGCAGGTTAAGCGGCCTCTTTGTCTCGGCTTTTCTAAGTCATTTTATGTCAAAAGAAGCCATGAGCTCCGCCCTCGTGCCTCAAAAGTCTCAAATCAACCTTCATTGGTGGAAGGATCGAGTGGATGTATGCATTTTCTGCAATGGGAAGCTAAAAAGAAGGAATTTTCAGTTTTGAGAATCTATTACCGGTAATGGAAATTGATTACCGGTAATAGATTGCAGACTTCAGCATTTCAGGATCCAGTGCAGAGTATTACCGGTAATGGAAAAAGTGTTACTGGTAATGGAATTTATTGCTGAAGATTTCAGGAGGCAGTGCAGTTTATTACCGGTAATGGATTTTCATTACCGGTAATAAAAGTCGCGAATCACTTTTCTGCCGCGTTTTTGCAGCTCAAGCTAGGGGCTTTTTAGGGATTTCATTCCTCATGTCTTGTAACCCTAAGAGGGGGTATAAAAGCCTAAGTTTTGGGCTGAGTAGGGGTTCTCAAGTTGTTCTTAGAATAGTTCTTAGTTAGCTCTTAGTTTAACCTAGGTTTTCTTATGTTTTTGATGTTTTCTTTGTAGTTTAGGTTAGTTTTCCTTTATTTCTCTTGTTATTCATCCTTTGTAA
Source organism: Hamamelis virginiana (assembly GCA_017140935.1). Classification (NCBI taxonomy): domain Eukaryota; kingdom Viridiplantae; phylum Streptophyta; class Magnoliopsida; order Saxifragales; family Hamamelidaceae; genus Hamamelis; species Hamamelis virginiana. The sequence goes on from JAESVK010065756.1 coordinate 9,523, forward strand.
GTTTAGTCTAAGTTGTTTGTAACCTTTCTATCTCAAGTTGTAAGCTACATTTAAGTTTATTAATCTAGTGTTGGCATTTATTGCTTGCTCTTGGCATTTATTTCTCTTGTTTTGTGTTATTACTTGTATTTCATGGCTAGCTGAGCATTAATGGTGGATTCTATGGTGGAATCCCTCTCCAAACCCTAAGTAAGTGTACTTCTCTCATTTTGAAAGCTTCAATGTTAAACGAAATGATGTTCTCTCACTCTCTCATCTTATGAACCCTTGTAAAATCATATTCATGACCTAAATGCAACCAGTAAGTTGTTGTGTTTGAGTTGATGAGCACATATGCATTTTACTTGTTTGTTAAAATGCCCAAGAGAGTGGAGAACCACATTCCATCATTTATCTCTTGTTTTATGAACTCTTATTGCTAAATCCTTCACTCAAGACCATAGGTCAAATGGAATCTTGAGTGTGTGTTGAGAGAGAAAGCATTTGCTATAGGTTTGGAAGGGATGAAACTATAGGATCCACCTTCTTACTTTACAAGGTTTTACATATTCTCATTGCCATTAACTTGGCACAAAATTCATCTTCAACAACCAACCCATATTTTTCACTTTTATTTTTATTCATTGGATAGCATGACCTAAAAATCACTAGAACCTATTCCACTCCCTGTGAATATGACCTAGGACCTCCCTAGTTTATTGCTTGACGACCTTAGGACTCCTACGCTTGGGAATCTTTTGCGCACTTCAATTTTCACGTACAAGCACCTCTACTGTTCCAACTAGCTTTTTCTAATTCTTCCTTTTCCCATAAATCAGCGGGTTTAGGTATGGTATCCTCACCAACTTTCATAGTGGGAGGAGTCCAACCTCTCTCAACAGAAACCCATACCCTTTCATCTAAAGATTTCAGGAATATTCTCATCCTAGCCTTCCAATAGGCATAATTTGATCCATCAAACTTTGGTGGACGTGTGACAGAATTTCCTTCTTCCCTGGAAGAGTGAAATTATGATCTAGAGACCCTATCACCTAGGTGTAAGCCTATCACAGTGAATTAGGCTCTGATACCAATTGAAAAACCTAATCCCTACTAGATCACAAGAATTTCACCACTTTTAAATTCAAGCAACAAGAATGAGATAAATCAGCCACACTCAAGAAACATGGTTTGAGTTGAATGTGAATATCAAGTAACATGTAGATCGAAGAACACAGAATGAATCAACTATCAAGAGGAATCCATGAACACAAGAATCATTCCATCCTTCTTGATAGCTAGAAATCACATCAACAAATAATGAACGAACACACAATATACATGGAAACCCTTTCGGGAGAAAACCACGGGAGAACAAGAGCAATCCAC